>CALNHX010008601.1:0-58769 GCA_940337035.1 Agriotes lineatus
GAAAAACTATCAACAGAACAAATAACTACTTGAATAATAAATTTTTTAAATTCCAACTTGGGCGAAAAATTTGGGAATACCATAAAAAACCATTTTACTCTTCACAATCTGTTGACCATTCTAGATTGAATTTGGAATACACAGGAAGCTACACAAAACTTTTGCAATCGATGGGGTACAAATATAAAGACAATATAAAAAAAAATACATGATTGATTAAAAATTTCTCTTGACAAGCACATTCAAATCATTAAAAAATATTTGGAATATTATAACGACCCTTTTTAATTGCGGCGTTAGAAGCCAAATTTCTCATAGTGAGGCCTGCTCCCTGTTTCGGAATAAATTTCTTAGCTCTACATAATTTTGGTGGGAGAATAATGAACTCCACGCTGAATTTTAAGCGACGCGTGTCGAATTTGCAAGTCTCGTTGTTTTCAATCTCGTCTTCGGTGAAGAAAAGTTCTTCATTGGGCCCTCATCGGATTTGAACCCCCATAGCTGCCGTCGACGTGGTTCTAGCCAACTGGCTCTGTTCGCCTTCGATCACGAAGTTCTTTTTCGTCTAAATGCTGAAGGGATACCCAATTGGTGCAGAAGCTAGTAGGGAGCGTTGACAGATTCCTCAATCCCCAAAGCGGCTTAAATCGCATTTTATTAGCCGAGATGTGTTGGAGCTACACCATTTTTTATGTTGTGCCTTGAAGTAAGTACTAGCACATGCTTGTTTTTTGCTCACACGCCAGCGGAATTTTTCTTATTTGTACCGTTAGGCGCAGTAGCCGGCAACTGTGTAGCATGACATTGAAGATCTTCGATAAAAGCGTGCTGGAACCCCCCCCCCCCCCCCCCCCCCTAGTAAAATAAGTCGTTTCGAGCCTCTCAAATAATTACGCTGCGATATTGGCTATCACGTGTGCCCCTTTTCAAATTTAACTTAGCATCCAAAGTAGTTATAAGGCTACTATTAATCTTGCCATGCGTCTGCACTTGCGACCCAGTTGTTGCTTATTTTTATTTTACCTGTGCCTTAGCACACCAGGCTTAATAGTGACATTATGAATATTTCCTTGTGATATATTGTTAACTCCTATTAAAGCATCTTGCTATGCCGTTGTCGTCGATTTAAACGTTTCCATGCTCACGTTGTCAGCTTCTTCAGAAGTTTTATAAAGACTGATGTTGGTGCCCTATATTCTTGTTTATATGCCGAGGATTCGTTACGGTTGGCTGCTCATATAAATCTTGTATGTTTATGGTTGGATTGGTTTTGCAGAGCTACCTTCCATGTGTTACTAAGGCGGTAACTGTCTTCTCGATTGAAGTTATTCGACTTTTTAATAATTTCTAGGGATTGCCGAACAACACGAGGAAAGTATTTTGTAGTCCTGGTTAATATGTACACGGAGTCGTAGTTTATTCTGTGGTTCCCTGGTCCTAATAAGTGTTCTGCGATGGCTGATTTTTGTGTGTTTCCAAGTCGTGTGTGACTGTGATGTTCTTTTACTCTACATTGGATGCTTCTTTCCGTTTGTCCGATGTAAGATCCAACAGCAGAAGCACGACACAATGTTGAAAAATGTGCAAATTATCAGTTTGTCGATGATTTTGTATTAATTTATTATGTTCTTCCTGACATAAAATTAATGTTTTGTAAACATTTTCTACAAGGGCCTTTTTGTTATTCTGAAATATAAACCCTTCACGATGTTTCCTCCTCGCAGTAGGCTGCTATATTTTTTTTTATTAGGTTGCATGCATGAATTGTGATATAAGTCAAACTGTGACTTGAAATAACGCTGATATTATTTACAACTGATCTATTGATTGCAATTTTAATGTCAAAATTCCGAAAATTTTACGGAAGGAGAAAAAATGTAACTTGCAACATTGCAAGCCTTCAAAAATCATATCCCAAATTTGTCATGTCTAGTTATTTCGCATGCGTACCAACAAAAACGTCACCCTAACATACTCTGCTGGAAGGAGGAAACATATGGTGAATGGATTATAGGTACGATTTAGTTTGACATAGGATATCTAACTGACAGGTAATTCTAATCACAATACTATAACAATAATAGGAGACGAATTTCAACAAAATAATGTTGATATTTCCACAAATCTGTAACAAATCTGTAACATAACTGTTTAAACTTGATTTAAACACACATAAATTTTATTTTCTAAAATTTACGAAATCCAGTTGCATGGCCTTTAAATGCAATTTATTTAATATTGCTATCACCAATTACTAAATTTAATATGTTTAAATTAGATTAAAACTATATATTTCAGTTCAAATTTACGAAACATTATTCGTAATTTAAAAACCAGTGTTATTACACAATCGTATGAGTTAAAAACCAGGAAAACGCAATTCTGCACTTCTTGCATAATATCGACCCACAGCAGCGAGTTCAACGGGCGACCTTCGCTCGACCAGGAAATAAACCTGCACAATTGCTTATCTGCTGTTTTGTAATTTAAACACTTTGTCCTACTAAACTGTATATATGAACTTTGATATTGTTACTGCGTTAAGCATTTTTTATTTGTATAAATACTAGTCTATTTTCATAATAAAATTAATCTGCATTTAATGTTTGATTCATTCACTACCCTTTCTAAGCCATAATATTCACGGGGCATGAGGCTGTGCTCCGAGGGTTAGTGCCTCTACTGTCGTCCGTTCAAGTACCTTGACTACATTGGTTTAAAACGTAAACACAGTCTTGTTTACGTGCTTGACGGATAGAATCAGCGCAAAGTAACGGAGTCCTGATACAGCCTCTCAGGCATCTCTGTTCATGGTCCTTCGAGCCGGATCTGTCTCCAACTAACGAAAAAACACATCCGAGAAGAAGACAACATCTGCCAACCACCCAGTTCCCAGAAAAATGGCCAACAACATGGAGGAATTCAACAACTTAGCTATCGCCCAAGAAGAGCTCGCGCAGAAGATAAAGCAAATATTATCCAACAGCAAAAAGGACCCTGCCAGCCGAAAAAATGAAGCCTACATCGCCAGTCGCAACAAGACGCTGGACGAACTTTGGAACACTGCAACTGAGAATCATGCAAAATTGGGGCAGCTAAGTATTCCAACTCATAATTATTTTAAAACAGGGTATTACGACCAAATTAAAGCCATATACGGCGAAGCAAAAAGTTACTTGCAGAGCTGTTCAAAAGCAACGGAAATTTCCAACCCCTCCGCAAGCAGAACACAAGAGGAAATGGTGGCTAACCCCGAGCAAAAGGTTCGTATCCGAAAACTGCAAATTCGGATCCAGAATTTTAAGCAAGCGATGGACGACGCCGAGCTAACACAAGAATTAGGGAGGCCCGCCATCACGACAAGGGAATTAAGAGAAAAATGGGATCGTGTGGTCGAGATGGACGAAGAAGTTATGTCAAACGACATGGCTTCAGAACAAATGCACTTCAGTCCTGAATATACTACGTTGGAAGACAGGTACAGAAATTTAATTATTTTATTGCAAGCGCCAACAAGGAACGAGCAAGCAGCAGCCATCTCGCTTCCTCAAGTCAAAATCCCCATATACGAGGGAAATTATGAGGAATGGGCCACTTTCAAGGACCTGTTCACCAAATTAGTAGATGACAACCAGAATATGGACGATGTCATCAAGATGCAATATTTAAAGACGCATCTTAAGGGAGAGCCAAGCCGACTGATCCAGCATCTAGCTGTTACCCAAGCAAACTACAACACCGCCTGGAATCTGCTGCAACAAAGGTATCAAAATAATCGCCTTATTTTAACTAAATTGCTAGATACCATATTCGATCTGCCGGTCCTCTCCAAAGAGTCAGCCCAAGGGTTAAAACGATTGCACGACTCCATCAAGGAATGTGTGGAGGCAATCAAAAATTTAGGCATCTCCACGGACAGTTGGGGTCCGTGGATTAACAGAGCTATCGCTCGAAAATGGGATCCTGAAACCAACAAATTATATGAACAGTCGCTTCAATGTCCAAATGAAGTCCAGGATCACCAAAATTTAATGGCTTTCCTGCAAGTGCGGTTCCAATCCCTCGAATCCATAGATGGAGCTCGAAAGCCTGCGCAGGAAAGACCACAGAAGAATTACGCTTCCGCATCCCTAAATTGCAAGCTGTGCCATGGAGATCATTACATCGACAACTGTAGTCAATTCCAGAGGCTACCTACCCATGAAAAACTAGAAGCAGTAAAAACCAATCGATTGTGCTATCGATGCTTGCGGCACGATTCAAATATTCCATGTCGTGCCTATTTTAATTGTAGGATCTGTCGCTTCCCGCATCATACTCTGCTTCATAAGGCGCAGCCACCATCAAGGCCGCTCCCTGCCCAAAGGATGAGAACGTCAGCTCATGCAGCAGCTATGAAGACTTCCAACGCTCCAGAAAAGAAGCCGAAGTCGGACATCATCACCGCCAATGTAGGCGCACAGGAGAGCCAAGTTCTACTTGCCACAGCAATGGTTCAAGTAAAGGCAGCATCCGGGATGACTCATCTACTACGAGTATTAATAGATCCCGGGTCTCAGGGGTCGTTTATCACGGAAGCATCAGCCGAATTATTGGGGTTACCCAGGACCAAAGTTCGAGCTGAAATCACAGGAATTGGGAACAGCGAGCCAAAAATTGCCAAATGGAAAATCCCAGGTTTGATCACACCTAGATTTTCAAGTAACTTTTCCCTACCTGTAAATTTACTAATACTTCCCAAACTTACCAAAGCCATGCCTTCATCCCCTATCCCAAACGTAAATATCAATTCCTGGAGCAATATTTTTATCGCCGATCCAACCTTCAACCAACCTGGCCCCATAGACATAATTCTAGGAGCCGAAGAATATTCAAAAATAATTCTAGAAGGAATCACTAAAACCAAGGATGGCATCTTAGGACAAAATACCGAGCTGGGCTGGATCTTATCTGGAACCATTGGAAGACAACATAACGAAATCATTAAAGTCAACACCATGGTTGCCAAAATCGAAGAAGATGAGCAGTTACAAAAATTCTGGAACATAGAAGAAGTTTCCACTAAACGAAAAATTTCCCCAGACGACCAGGTATGTGAGAATAAATTCACAGACACAGTGCAACGAGACCAGGATGGCAGATACATAGTCAAGATTCCATTTAAGCAAACTCCAGAGAGCATGGGAAAATCCAAACCTTCGGCATTGGCAAGATTACTACATCTGGAAAAGAAGCTGAGACAAGACCAAGATCTAGAAATCCAATACAAGAAATTCATGCAAGAATATCTAGATCTAGGACATATGGAAAGAGTAGAAAAGAAGCAAGAAAACAATGGCAAGTATTACATCCCACACCACGGCGTAATTCGAGAAGCAAGTTCATCAACGAAGCTCCGTGTCGTCTTCGACGCTTCGAACAAGGCATCTTATGGAAAGTCCTTAAACGAAGTCATGTATGCTGGACCGAAACTTCAGCAAGAACTGGTCGACATTCTACTCCGATGGAGAACTCACAAGGTCGTCTTCTCTGCGGACATTGAGAAAATGTACCGACAAATCAAGATGGACAGCCAAGACCAGGAGTATCAACGAATCTTATGGAGATTCGATCAATCACAGCCAATCAGGGAATACAGGTTATGCACCGTCACGTATGGAACCGCATCAGCTCCCTATCTGGCCATCCGAACCTTGCACCAATTAGCAGAGGACGAAAAATCTTCTTTTCCATTAGCAGCGGAAGTTGTGAAGAGAGATTTCTATGTGGACGATGTACTCTCCGGAGCCGACACTTTAGAAGAAGCAATCAAGCAGCAAGGTCAGTTAATTTCCTTATTAAAACGTGGAGGCTTTACCCTACATAAATGGTGCAGTAATGAATTAGCCATCATACAAGAACTACCCGAAGAATTGAAGGAGCAAACCTACCTCGAAATAAGTGAGGACGGCTTAAAGAAGTCATTGGGCGTTCACTGGTCTCCATATGAAGACGTGTTTTGCTTCAAGGTGGATGTGAAGCAAAAGGGATCCACAAAACGCAGCATATTATCCGAAGTCGCTAAAATTTTCGACCCTTTGGGTTGGTTAGCACCCATCATCATCACTGCTAAACTACTCATCCAAGAGCTATGGCTCGAAAATGTCAAGTGGGACGACCCAGTCTCAGAATGTATCCAAGGCAAATGGGAAACATTTAAATCTCAACTCAAATCAGTAGAAGAAATTACTTTACCAAGGTGGCTTTTTACCAAAAGGGAAGCCCAAATGGAACTACATGGATTCTGTGACGCTTCCGAAAGAGCTATTGGAGCCGTGGTCTACTCCAGAGTCATCACGTCATCAGGACAATCCAAGGTATCATTATTAATAGCCAAATCCAAAGTGGCACCAGCTAGGGCAAAGGCAACCCTACCCAGACTAGAACTCTGCGCAGCAGTACTACTTTCTAATCTATTACAACGGGTAATTACAGCACTGGACATTCCTAAGGTATCTATCTTCGCCTGGACCGATTCCATGGTCACACTAGGTTGGATTAAGGGAGATCCAGTAAGATGGAAGACATTCGTCGCCAACCGCGTAGCCGAAATCAACCACCTGATTCCGGCCCAACATTGGAACCACGTCAAGTCAGAAGAAAATCCTGCAGACGTCATCTCCAGAGGTACTAGTCCAGGGAAATTAAAGGAACATAAACTATGGTGGGATGGTCCAAGTTGGTTAATTAACAAAGAGTTATGGCCGTGCCAACCAGACACCGCCACAACCAATGAAGAAGCAAAAGGTTACACTGTGCATCAAGCCACAGTTCATCAAGACGAGAACGAGATTATTCATCGCTTCTCGTCTCTGACAAGAATGGTACGAGTTGTGTCCTATTGCCGAAGATTCATCAACAAGTGTAGGCGTCTTCCCATTCAACCAGGATGTCTATCAGTTAAAGAAATGGAAGACACCATCCTCACACTCATCAAGGTCGTCCAAGGAAGTGATCCTATTTTGAAGGCAACAGGATCTCAACTCCAAAAGAGAAAATGTGTGGACTCCAACAACAAACTCGCAAATCTCAATCCATTCATCGATCAACATGGAATCGTACGTGTTGGAGGAAGACTAGAAAATTCGAACCTATCCTACCACGAAAAACACCCAATTATCCTTCCTTATTCCGATCATATTTCCAAATTAATAATCCATGAGGCACATTTACGCACCTTACACGGTGGCACTCAGCTCACACTGTCCTATGTCCGAAGAAAATATTGGATCATCAACGCAAAGAAAGCCGTCAGTTCCAGCATCAAGAAATGCTTTCGATGCATCCGATTCAAGGCAGAGGCAGCCCAGCAATTAATGGGGAATCTTCCACCATCAAGAGTTAATTCAACCCCGCCATTCTTCCATTCAGGAGTGGACTATGCCGGTCCAATACAAATCCGAACATCTAAAGGAAGAGGGCATTCTTCATCCAAGGGATACATTGCTGTTTTTGTCTGTCTATCAACCAAGGCAATACACTTAGAAGCTGTCAGCGACATGACAACTAACAGCTTCCTAGCAGTCTTCAGGAGGTTCATCGCCCGAAGAGGACGCTGTGCACATCTTTATAGCGACAACGGAACGAATTTCGTTGGAGTAAGGAAGGTCTTGGACAAGGAAATCCGTCAAGCAATGGAAGGCCCAGTTATCCAAGAAAATTTATCCACCATTGGTACTCAATGGCACTTCATCCCCCCAGTAGCCCCACACTTCGGAGGAATATGGGAAGCAGGAGTAAAATCAATGAAGCATCATCTGAAGAGAACCATTGGCAACGCTACTCTAACATTCGAAGAATTAACAACTTTGCTTTGCCAAATAGAAGCCTGCTTAAACTCACGTCCTCTGTGCCCACAAGGCAACAATATTGAAGACACCAGTGCATTGACACCAGGCCATTTCCTGATAGGAAGAGAGATAATCTCACCACCGGACCCAATCAGCACACCAATATCTACAAATCTGTCAAATCGCTGGAGATTGATCCAAAAAATCAAGCAAGATTTTTGGAAATCATGGAGCTCAGACTACCTTCATGGATTGCAGCAAAGAAACAAATGGAAAAAACCGGTGGAGAATATAAAAGTTGGTGACCTGGTGCTAATCAAAGAAGAAAACATTAATCCTAGTAAATGGCCATTAGCGAGAGTTGCCGACATTCATCCTGCAACCGATGGATCAGTACGAGTAATAACCATCCAGAAATCAGGAGGACATCAATTAAAACGTTCCATAGGCAGTATCATTCCATTACCAAATAACGAAGAATCGCAGGAACCAGAGCCTGAAGAAAAAATTTCGGCCAACAGCACCCACACACAATCATTCCCAGCACCAAAGAAAACTGTCACGTCCAAATGGAAAATGTTTCTACTAATATTTACTCTCCTTACTACAAATACATCGAGTAAGGCAGAATTCAACATACAAAAACCAGACAGCGGGTACTATGTAGAGCATATTGGACACGGGAAGATTAAACGAGGAACATTCAGGATCGAAATCCAGTTCGAGAGGGGGAAGATCGAAGAAGACTTCGAAACAGTTACCGACATGGTGGACAAATTCGACGACCTCTGCAACTCTGCGAAAGAACTGTCCGAAGATACGTTATGCAAGACATTGGTGCATCATCTTCTGGAACAAAAAAGGCATATGGAATGGATTAAAACTGGCATGGAAGATATCATAGCAAGACGAGAGAAACGAGGAGTGCTTGGGACTGTACTAACGTCAATTTTCGGAGTAAATGACGAGGTCTATCAAGATATTGACAGACTCGACAAAAATCAACAGGAATTAATAAAAATGGACAGTCAACAATCCAAATTCTTGCTGTCAGCACTTTCAAGATTTAATGAGACCGAAGAACGAATCGATCAGAAACTGGAACATTTCCAAGAGAAGCTGAACCAAGGAATCAGGGCGATCAACAACATGGACAAGTGGTATAAGGCAACCGACTCCAACCGATTAAATATCCACATCATCAGTGTCTATCAAGTCGCCACAAATGTTATTAGTGAACTGTGAAATTACCACACAAACATTTTGAACGTTCATTTCCAACAAGGTAATTTTTACGAGTTAATAACACCTGCCCAAATCAAGCAAATCCTCGCAAATGCAACCAGTAAACTCTCGCCAAATTTAGAAATTTTACCGACTCCAATCCTGAAGGTCGACATCGGACATGATGACATCTACATCAACGTCCAAGGATACTTCATCATAGTCGAAAAAACCGAATATACCTTAATCAAAGTGACTCCAATTCCTCTCCGAATTAACAATGGGTCCTACTGGGTGATCGACGTACCCAAAGGGATCTTCGCTGTGGATTACAACTTACAAATGTACTTTCAAGAGACAGATGAGGAATTCAAAGAAAATCTCCAAATTACTCCAAACACGTATATCTGCAGTCCAACAGTCGTGAAAGGAATTGAAAATAACCCAAATTGCATCATTGATGATATATATCATCGAACAGAAATTAGTCAGTGCAGTCTACGAAGACATCAGATCCAGTCCATTATTTGGAAACAACCATACATGGAAAATACCTGGATGTTCGTAGTCAACAAGCCAACCCGAATAGCTATCACTTGTAGTGGCAATAGGGAAGAAGTCACTGTCAACACTACAGGTGTAATTCAGATCTCGTCAGACTGCATCATACAAACTCCAAAGAATACGTTAACCCCCAGGCATAGCAAGAAATTCAAGATCCTCGCAGGATATTCCAAGGCCGTCAGCATCAATTTTACCAACACAATAACACCCAACTCCTTTTCAGAAATTGCAGAGGAGCCAGTTCTAAAACAATCAGACCACTTCGAGGATCTACAAACTTCACAATTGGAATTCCAGCAGCACCTAAAGGACATTACTTGGAAAACCATCCGCCACCACTCCTATCTATCCAGCGGGATAACAAGCAGCCTATTGGGAGGGGCTATTCTAATAGGAGCAGTCTACTACATTCGAAAAAGGATCAACCGAAGGAAGCATCAATCCAAACAACGCCAGTCAACCGTAGAAGAATATCCTTTAAGAACCCTTAATGTGGAAGAAACAATATAGTTTTCCTTTTCTTTTTCTTCGGCCTAAAATTGGCAATATGTTTAAACTTGGTTTAAACACACATAAATTTTAATAACAAAATTTACGAAGCCAGTCAGAAGTTCGAAATGTAATTCTGATTTCATAAACAAACAGTTTTAACCTCCAGTTTTACTTCATAATTTCGCAAGTTTATACGTAATTTATATCTGTTTTAATCTTGAATTAAAACAGGCAAAATTCAGTTCCCATTTACGAAACCTTAAACGAATATTATTTCGCCAACATTAAGTGAAAATGCAACTCGGCGACCTAGAAAAGCCAAGTTCAACGCTCAGCCTGCAAACCGATGCGGAAATATAAAAGCTTATCATGCTGAGTTGCGGTCTTTGCGGACCTTTAAACGCGTTCTATTACACTATTATGAACTTTGATATTGTTACTGCGTTAAGCATTTTTAGTTTTATATAAATACTAGTCTATTTTCATAATAAAAATCAATCTGCATTTAATGTTTGATTCATTCACTACCCTTACTAAGCCATAATATTCACGGGGCATGAGGCTGTGCTCCGAGGGTTAGTGTCTCTGCTGCCGTCCGTTTCAAGTACCATTGACTACATTGGTTTAAAACGTAAACACAGTCTTGTTTACGTGCTTGACGGATAGAATCAGCGCAAAGTAACGGAGTCCTGATACAGCCTCTCAGGCATCTCTGTTCATTCGCATTAATCAATTTGCCCATGCTAGTAACAATTGTCGGTTTTGAAATTACAATGAAATAATCCAGTTTCAATTAGTTTCAGTAGTCACTGTGTTGTTATTTTGTTTACTAATACCATGGTAACATTAAGTAAGTTCCCTATGTCTAATTTTGCATAATTCAGCCATGTGTTAGAATATTCGACCTCGTTAAGTCTCTATTGTCATTAATCCCACTATAGGGTGTTATTGGTGAACTTAGTTAAAAATATTCGGCCCGAATTTTTCCTGGATTCGGCCCTGTACTAGTTACATTTAAATTTAGTCCGGCGGGCGATGAAATGCTTGCGCCTCGCATATTTATTTCGTGACCGTGAATTCCTTCTTTGATTTCGTATTGCTGATACTATGTGAGCGCCCCAAATTTTGTGCATCGCTTTGGTTGCTCTTGTAAATAGTTCTCGGAACTACGTCGTTTATGGCAAGCAGTGCCGTTTAGTTTCAAATCTCCGAATTACAGCGATAACGATAAGGCATTCTTTGTTCACTGTTCCAGATAGATCGCTTTGTATCTCAACCTTCAATTTGCTTTCTGCCTAATGTAATTAAGCTCTCAAATGAATTCTTTGTTGTCACACATTTAAACATCGATTTCAGAACCTAAATATATTTCTTGGTATTCTTCAGGAGCCGCGCTGGTAAGTTGATACTTAAGGTCGAAAACTCTCCATACGTGGCATAGTGAATGCACGGGAATTCTTATCTTGTTTTGTTACCCGGGGCTTCTCGAAACTCTGTGCTTATTTTGCCAATTCAGCTATGACATCATGCTGCGTGTAGTTGCACCAAGCTTTGTGTGAAGGAAATAAAAATTGATAACTCCTTAGGGAATGATGCATTTAAAATTAGTGGTTTGGGAGTTCTAAACTCTTTTCCATTGTGTTCTTCGCGCGGAGTTCGATTTGAAAATTAGGAATCTGTACCCCAGCATTTGAGTGAGCAAGACGTATGTGAAATTTCGCGCCCCCGACTGTGGCGTGACGCTGCAGTTGGGGGAGTTTTTGTTAACGCATTAATGAACTTTTGGCTGCGTTGTTTTTGTGAGCTTTTGCTAACATTTGGTGATTAACATGGTGAATCCTTTTTGGCGTTTGTGCAAACTTTTCAAGTGCCTTTGGGGCACGTTAATGGCGAGTGCAGTTAAACCCGAATTTTCGAAGTGAACATTTATTCTTGGGTGTCTTCGAAAATGTGCGGTGGGCAGAGGAAGTGTATTTAACTCGACGTTGTTAAATTGGCCGATTTTCGTTTCATACAGTTTGGTCTCCGGGGAGACTTTTGGCACTTTTTGCCGATTTGATCAGAAACGATATCTGAAGAGCCTCAACTAACCTTTTTCCCTGTTAAGTCGGGAAAGAACTATTGCGTAATGCAGATCTGTGTCAACGTCGGGGTTAATTAAAAGGAAGGGCCCGCTTCGCAATATAGTGTTGTTTGCTGTCACACTTCTTCGATTGATGTTTGCTGCCTCTTCTGGAGAATTTGCTACACCTTTTGCACGTCTTGCCAAGCCTCCACGAGGACGATTACATCGGCATCTAATACTGCATGCTTCAACTCAGGTAGGAGCCTTGTATTGTATCAACTAAATTAACTCTGGTGCCTAACTTAAGGTGCGATTTTATATTTTATTGTGCGTCAGTGCTTATAAACGTTGCGTACGTCCGCTAGGACTTATGATCTGTCTCAATTAATGTTTACCAGGGGCTTTACTCCTGGCGCCCATTTTATGTCCTTTGTTTTGGATAATATTGTGTTTTTTTTGTGTCTTTGTAACTAGCCCTTAAGATATATTTTGGTTTTTGTGGGGCCCCCTTTCATATTCACGTAGGATATCTTATTACTAAATTGAAACTCACCTCCGGGTGTTTGTTTTAATGTACCGATTTGTGTAAACTGTCATTTGTTTCTTTAAATAATAAACCTGTTAGTCAGTTCATTCTTTTTATGAATTTTGAAACCCCTCTTGGGTCATTAACTAATCTAGTGTGGCAAAGGCCAAGTGTAATTAATTTTGTGAAGTTAAAGCATGCTCTTTTGATAAGTAAGCCCCAAGCTCTGGGCTAGTGCCAGTGTTCTTTTGTTATACTTTAGTGACGGTGGCCTTGAAGGTAAGTGATTTAACGACAAGGTCACCCGGCTACTCGGAGGAGGCTTGGTAAACAACAGGCTGAGGTGTTCAGGTGTTCAGCAACATACCTGAAGGACTTCTGTATAGGCTACGTGTATTGTTCTTGGTTCTAGACACGTTAGCCACCCTTAATCAGAACCAAGTGGCGCTCAGGCATTTCTTTTTCTTTTAAGCAAGCTTTAGGGTAAGTACCCCGTCGGTTTTTCATTTAAGTCTTCGAACCACGCCTTCCCGACTGCGTTAAGTGCAGGTAACCGGAGCAACAAAATCTGCTCCAGCACATTAAGATCTGTGATTTCTAGGGAAAGCCGACGAACCCTGTAGTTTGTACCCGTTTTTAAACAATCAATACGACCTATGTCGATCTGATGAATTTATACCGTAACACATGTACAGTCTTACATTATTCTCACTGTATAAACCTAAATACAAAATTACGAGCCCAGTCAACTAACACATTTTAAAAAAATTTATATAAATTAATGAATAATGCATGTTTTGGAAAAACTATAGAAACTGTTAGACAGCATAGCACTTGTCTCTAGGTGGGATGGTAGATAAGGTGCCAATTATTACATTTCTCAACCCAACTTTCACAGCAGAACTTGGCGCTTGGCTTTTTCGCTTGGCTTGGCGCTTGGCTTGGCGCTTGGCTTGGCGCTGTTCTTGGCGCGTGGCTTGGCGCTTGGCTGGGCACTTGGCTTGGCAGTTGGCTTGGCGTGGCGCTTTTCTTGGCGCGTGGCTTGGCACTTGGCTTGCCACTTTGCTTGGCGTTTGGCTTGGCGCCTGTCGTGGCGCATGGCTTGGCGCTCTCCTTGGCGTTTGGCTTGGCGCTTGGCTTGGCGCTTGGCTTGGCGCGTGGCTTGTCGTTTGGCTTGGCGCTTTCCTTGGCGCGTGGTTTGGCGCTTAGCTTGGAGCGTGGCTTGGCGCTCGGCTTGGCGCTTGGCTTGGCGAATTTCTTGGCGCGTGGCTTGGTGCGTGGCTTGTCGCTTGGCTGGCGCTCTCCTTGGCGCGTGGTTTGGCGCTTAGCTTGGCGCGTGGCTTGTCGCTTGGCTTAGCGCCCTTTTTGGCGCGTGGCTTAACGCTCTCCATGGAGCGTGGCTTGGCCGTTGGCTTGGCGCTTGGCTTGGCGCTTTTCTTGGGCGTGGCTTGTTGCTTGGCTTGGCGCTTTTTTTGGCGCGTGGCTTGACACTTAGCTTGGCGCGTGGCTTGACGCTTGACTGGGCGTTTGGCTTAACGTTTGTCTCGGCGCTTGGCTTGGCGCTTTTCTTGGCGCGTGGCTTGGCGCGTAACTTGGCGCTTGGCTGGGCGCTTGGATTGGCGCTTCGCTTGGCGCTTGGTTTGGCGCTTTTTTTAGCGCGTGGCTGGGCGCTTGGCTTAACGCTAAACTTGGCGCTTGGCTTGGTGCATGGGGTGGCGCTTTTCTTGGCGCGTGGCTTGGCACTTGGCCTGGTGATTGGCTTGACGCTTGGCTTGACGCATGCCTTGGCGCTTTCCTTGGCGCGTGGCTTGGAGCTTGGTTGGGCGTTTGGCTTGGCGCTTTTCTTAAGGTGTGGTTGGCGCGTAGCTTGGCACTTGGCTTGCCGCTTAGAATGGCGCTTGGCTTGCCGCTTGGATTGGTGCTCTCCTTGGCTCGTGGCTTAGCGCATATCGTGGCGTTTTCCTTGGCGCGTGGCTTGGCGCTTGGCTTGGCGCTTTTCTTGACGCGTGGCTTGGCACTTGGCTTAGCGTTTGGCTTGGCGTTTGGCTTGGGGCTTGGCTTGGCGCTTTGCTTGGCGCTTTTCTTGGCGCGTGGTTTGGAACTTGGCTTGGCGCTTGGCATGGCGCTTGGCCTGGCGCATAGCTTGACGCTCTCCTTGGCGCGTGGCTTGGCGCTTGGCTGGACGTTTGGCTTGGCGCTTTTCTTAGCGCGTAGTTTGGTGCTTGGCTTGCCGCTTGGTCTGGCGCTTGGCATTTCGCATAAATTGACGTTTTCCTTGGCGCGTAGCTTGGCGCTTGGCTGGACGCTTGGCTTGGCGCTTGGCTTGGCGCTTGGCTTGGCGCTTAGCTTGGCGCTTGGCTTAACGCTTGGCTTGGCGCTTGGCTTGGCGCTTGGCTTGGCGCTTGGCTTGTCGCTTGGCTTGGCGTTTGGCTTGGCGCTTGCCTTGGCGCATGGCTTGAAGCTCTCCTTGGCGCGTGGCTTGTCGCTTGGCTTCTTGCTTTTCTTGGCGCGTGGCTTGACACTTGGCTTTGCGCTTTTCTTAGCGCGTGGCTTGGCGCTTGGCTTGGCGCTTGGCTTGGCGCTTGGTTTAACGCATGGCTTGGCGCTTGGCTTGGCGCTTGGCTTGGCGCTTGGCTTGTCGCTTGGCTTGGCGTTTGGCTTGGCGCTTTCCTTGGCGCATGGCTTGGAGCTCTTCTTGGCGCGTGGCTTGTCGCTTGGCTTCATGCTTTTCTTGGCGCGTGGCTTGGCACTTGGCTTGGCGCTTGGCTTGGCGCTTGGCATGGCGCATAACTTGACGTTCTCCTTGGGCGTGGCTTGGCGCTTGGCTGGACGCTTGGCTTGGCGCTTGGCTTGGCGCTTGGCTTGGCGCTTTTCTTGGCGCGTGGCTTAGCGCGTGGCTTAGCGCGTGGCTTAGCGCGTGGCTTAGCGCGTGGCTTGTCGCTTGGCTTCGCGCTTTTCTTGGCGCGTGGTTTGGAACTTGGCTTGGCGATTGGCTTGGCGCTTGGTTTAACGCTTGGCTTGGCGCTTGGCTTGGCGCTTGGCTTGGCGCTTGGCTTGTCGCTTGGCTTGGCGTTTGGCTTGGCGCTTTTCTTAGCGCGTGGCTTGGCGCTTGGCTTGGCGCTTGGCTTGGCGCTTGGTTTAACGCTTGGCTGGGCGCTTGGCTTGGCGCTTGGCTTGGCGCTTGGCTTGTCGCTTGGCTTGGCGTTTGGCTTGGCGCTTGCCTTGGCGCATGGCTTGGAGCTCTCCTTGGCGCGTGGCTTGTCGCTTGGCTTCATGCTTTTCTTGGCGCGTGGCTTGGCACTTGGCTTGGCGCTTGGCTTGGCGCTTGGCATGGCGCATAACTTGACGTTCTCCTTGGGCGTGGCTTGGCGCTTGGCTGGACGCTTGGCTTGGCGCTTGGCTTGGCGCTTGGCTTGGCGCTTTTCTTGGCGCGTGGCTTAGCGAGTGGTTTGGCTTTTGGCTTTGCGCTTTTCTTAGCGCGAGGCTTGGCGCTTGGCTTTGCGCTTTTCTTAGCGCGTGGCTTGGCGCTTGGCTTTGCGCATTTCTTAGCGCGTGGCTTAGCGCGTGGCTTAGCGCGTGGCTTGTCGCTTGGCTTCGCGCTTTTCTTGGCGCGTGGTTTGGAACTTGGCTTGGCGCTTGGCTTGGCGCTTGGCCTGGCGCATAGCTTGACGCTCTCCTTGGCGCGTGGCTTGGCGCTTGGCTGGACGTTTGGCTTGGCGCTTTTCATAGCGCGTAGTTTGGTGCTTGGCTTGCCGCTTGGCCTGGCGCTTGGCATTTCGCATAACTTGATGTTTTCCATGGCGCGTGGTTTGGCGCTTGGCTGGACGCTTGGCTTGGAGCTTGGCTTGGCGCTTGGCTTGGCGCTTGGCTTAACGCTGGGCGTTTGGCTGGGCGTTTGGATTAGCGCTTGTCTCGGCGCTTGGCTTGGCGCTTGGCTTGGCGCTTGGCTTGGCGCTTGGCTTGGCGCTTGGCTTGTCACTTGGCTTGGCGTTTGGCTTGGCGCTTGCCTTGGCGCATGGCTTGGAGCTCTTCATGGCGCGTGGCTTGTCGCTCGGCTTCATGCTTTTCTTGGCGCGTGGCTTGGCGCGTGGCTTGGCGCGTGGCTTGGCGCTTGGCTGGACGCTTGGCTTGGCGCTTGGCTTGGCGCTTGGCTTGGCGCTTGGCTTAACGCTGGGCGTTTGGCTGGGCGTTTGGCTTAGCGTTTGTCTCGGCGCTTGGCTTGACGCTTGGCTTGGCGCTTTTCTTGGCGCGTGGCTTAGCGCGTGGCTTGGCGCTTGGCTTTGCGCTTTTCTTAGCCCGTAATTTGGCGCGTGGCTTGGCAGTTGGTTTAATGCTTTTCTTGGCGCTTTTCTTGGCGCGTAACTTGGCGCTTGGCTTCGCGCTTTTCTTGGCGCGCGGCTTGGCACATGGCTTGGCGCTTGGCTTGGCGCTGGGCATGGTGCATAGCTTGACGTTCTCCTTGGCGCGTGGCTTGGCGTTTAGCTAAACGCTTGGCTTGGCGCTTGGCTGAACGCTTGGCTTGGCGCTTGGCTTGGCGCTTGGCTGGGCGTTTGGCTGGGCGTTTGGCTTAGAGCGTGTCTTGTCGCTTAGCTTAGCGCATCTTTTGGCGCGTGGCTTGGCGCGTGGCTTGGCGCGTGGCTTGGCGCGTGGCTTGTCGCTTGGCTTGGCGCTCTCTTTAGCGCGTGGTTTGGCGCTTAGCTTGGCGCGTGGCTTGGCGCTTAGCTTGGCACTTGGCTTGGCGCTTGGCTTGGCGCTTGGCCTAACGCATAGCTTGACGCTCTCCTTGGCGCGTGGTTTGGCACTTGGCTTGCCGCTTGGCTTGGCGCTTGGTTTGGCGCTTGGTTTGGCGCTTGTTTTGGCGCATGCCTTGGCGCTCTCCTTAGCGTTTGGCTTGGAGCTTGGCTAGGCGCTTGGCTTGGCGGTCGGTCTGGCGCTTTTCTTGGCGCGTGGCTTGTCGCTTGGCTTGGCGCTTTTCTTGGCGCGTAGCTTGGCACTTGGCTTGACGCTTAGTATGGCGCTTGGCTTGGCGCATGGCTTGGCGCTCTCCTTAGCGCGTAGCTTGGCGCTTGACTTGGCGCCTTTTTTGGCGCGTGGCTTGGCGCTTGGCTTGGCGTTTGGCTTGGCGCTTGTAATATAAAGGCCTCACGTTGCGGGTCAATTGTAGTATTAAGCCTCAGTTGAGGTGTCAATTGTAATATAATGGCCCCAGTTGCGGTGCCAATTACTTATTTATATTACAAATTAAAATAATATAACTTACCTCACAAACGTCAATATTTGACGTGCAAATATTGTTCAGTTATATCTTTCTAATTATTTTAAAGATTGCTCCGTTTAGTCAGTACAGCTAAAAGAATACTCTTTATACTCAGCTGAATGGTGCTTCTTAATAACAAGTATAACTGATTGTTTAACTATTTGATTAATATAAAGTAATTTTATAGTCATTTTCAGGTCTTTTACTGATATTCTAAATATCTTAATGACATTCAGATATGTTTATTGACTTTTCAATGACGTAAGGATAGTCAAGTATGTTTAGGATAACTTTTAATCAATATTTAAAACCCAAAATCCCTAATTTACATTCCCAATCTTAAATTAAATCAAATGTTAGAATTTCTAAATATAATGGCCTTGTTACATCAACAATTGCCGATGGTAAATCGGAACATGCTCGCACTAACTCAGGAGAAGGGTCGTGGGCAACTTACCTTCCAAAAAAACTAAAGATCGAACGGATAAGGGCGCCAAGGGGTTTGCAGCCTATGTTCCACTCGTTCATTTAAGCGACAAACCACTAAGTTCGCTCAAGATAGCAATGCAACGTACACAATAAAACAAAACCCACAGAGTAATAAATCGTATAATATTTCCAATAGATAATGGATCGCATAACAGGGAGGCATAAAATTGTTTGGAATTACTGGCATAAAGTACACAGACAAGACTAGTACAAAATAAATATGTATGACAGTAGGCAAATATATATCACATTCTTACTTATTTCACAGATTCAATCGGGTGCATCCGAAATCGCAGCTAGGCTGACGGCCTCGTAACTAATTTCTAAATGGACTTACTTTCAGCACTAAATTTGGCTAAAACACATTGATTAATAGCAAACCGAAGGCTAAGAGAATGTCACCATTGTACTGCGTTCCACTTTTTAGTATGTATCAAGTTAATAATTTACGGATACCCACGTAAGCAATCAGATCTGTCTGCCCTATGGAAATAAGCACTGCTGAATACTGTTTCAGCTATTTTAATTAATCCGAAGGAGCATGGAACTATCGCAACTAGGTTTGCCACTCGCTCAGCGAAATGTCAATCCAAAATGAGCTTCGGCGAATTTACTTTAAAATAAGCACAGCGAAAGCTCGCACTTCGTGTGACCCTTGATTACAACAACTACTTGCGGTGAAGCCGCTAATAACAGAACCCTATATGAATTGCTAAACAAGATAACGCAGGCAATTGCAAATTCCAGTGCATCCTAGCAGTTAACGAACATAATACTATGCCGCACAACGAAATCGTTTGAGAGTTCGTATAACAACGTGCAAAATAATCGAGGTAGGTTTCAAACCAGACTCGGCTTCACGACGTCACTCCAAACAACAGGGGGCTGCTCCTAAGGGAAGCTGTGAGCCACCGAGAACTGGGGACTCTGCCTCAAATCTCTCCGAGGGGTGTGCGAAGAACCACAGCCATCGACTTTGGGATGATCTCAACCCGAAGCAAGGAGCCAGGAAAGCCTGATAATCGCGTAACAGAAAAATGTGCTTTTACACTAGCAGAGGTCTTGGTAATTTTCCTGGCCCATCGACGGAAAGGATGTTAAAATAACGGCTGCCACAACCACTAGGTTCTTTGGGCGTCCTTTACGAACCCTTCTTTCAGTTCAACTTCCTACATGGGAAACGATGCACCTCGAAGATTGTCCAAAAAACCAATTTTGCGGGCGGACATCTTAGCAAGAAAATTTTCACGAAAGAGGACGCTTCCCTAACGCCATCTCACGACAGCGGCGGAAGTTGGTGCCGATAATATAGAAACCTGTATTTCGAATACAACTATTCGAAATAGGAATTAGAAACCTGTGTTTCCACTAGAAATGTTTCAATTTAAGTAGCAATCTGTATTGTTCGAACAACAAAGGTTGCCTGCCAATCAGGCGGAGAGTACTGCATAATTACGAGAAAACAATTTATTGGTTTCAGCCTAAAATCGCCGAGTACTCAGAACGCTATTATAATTTAGATAATTAATAGTAATTCTTAGTTCTAAATACAAGTTCACTAATATTAAACACATAATTTAAACATTCTTGAAGTATTCCAAAAATTGTTCGTAAAAGTTATGAAACAAACACTGACCTTAGCGTCGCTGAACAGATTCGCCTGGAGGCTGTGGAAATCAGGCGTCCGTTACGTTATTTTGCTGGTTCCATCCCTTATGTTAAGCGCAGAACTGAGACAGCAGTTTCCGGTTTAAGACAGCTTAGTCATGCCACTTAACGGGATGATAATTCGTCACTGTGTGAGATGCAGCCTCACATCCCTTAATTATTTATAGGCTTGGACCCACAGCGACGCAGTAAGTGAATCTAACAAGTAAATGCAGACTGGTTTATTACAAAAATAATTGTTCTATATATACAAACAAATTTGCTTAGATCATAGTAATATACAAAGTTCATTTCTAATAACAGGTGCAATGTATTATATTCAGTAGGTTAATTTACTAGTATTGCAAAACAATACTCAGCGGTTTTGCTTCCGTGATATGATATGGACTCCATGAACTCGAGCGTCTTTTATGCTGAGCTGCGATTGTAGGCATTTAAACCTTGTCACGGCCTTGCGTAATTGTGTACGCGAAGCCGTGTAAAAATGCTGAGCGGCGACTGCGAGGTGTTTAAACTTGACTGTGAGTAGGTCGCCGCGCTTGCATAATGCAATATTGCGTTTTGGTGGCTTTTAACTTTTAGAATGTTTCGTAAAATTTAAATGAATAATTATAAATTTATATCTGGTTAATCTGTTAAAGACAAGATTAAACATATTGCCAATTTTAAGCCACAAAAAAGCAAACCGATAAATTATATTGTTTCTTCGAGATTGAGCGTTTTGAGAGGATATTCTTCTGCCTGGGGTTGTGCGGGTGGTGGCTTCCTTCGTGTTATTCGTTGCCGAATGTAGTAGATAGCTCCTAATAGGGCAGCGGTTCCCAAAAGGCTGCCTGTGACCCCAATAGACAGGTGAGAATGATGTCGGATGGCTTTCCAGGTGAAGTTTTTTATATGCTCCTGGAAATCTAACTGCGATGCTTGTAGGTCTTCGAAGTGGTCTGACTGAGTTAGTACAGGTTCCTCTGCGATTTCTGAAAATGAGTTTGTTGTGATTGGGTTGGTAATATTGATACTGATAGCCTTGGAGTATCCAGCCAGGATCTTGTATTTTCTGTTGTGCCTTGGGGTTAATGTATTCCTCGCAGTTTGGATGATGCAATCCGATGAAATTTGAATGACACCTGTAGTGTTGACGGTGACTTCTTCCCTGTTTCCACTACAAGTGATTGCTATGCGGGTTGGCTTACTGACTACAAATAGCCAGGTGTTTTCCATGTACAATTGTTTCCAAATAATGGACTGGATGCGATGTCTTCGTAGGAGACATTGACTGGTTTCTACTCGGTGATATATATCGTCAATGATGCAGTTTGGGTTGTTTTCAATTCCTTTAACTACCGTTGGACTGCAAACATAGGTAGTGGGAGAAATTTGTAGCTCTTCTTTGAATTCTTCATCTGTTTCGTGGAAGTACATTTGTAGGTTGTAATCCACAGCGAAGATTCCTTTCGGCACATCGATCATCCAGTAGGATCCATTGCTGATTTGGAGAGGAATTGGTGTCACTTTAATTAAGGAGTATTCCGTTTTTTCCACTATGATGAAATACCCTTGGACGTTGATGTAGATGTCGTCATGCCCAATGTCAACCTTTAGAATTGGCGTTGGTAATATCTCCAAATTTGGTGAAAGTTTACTGGTTGCATTAGCGAGGATCTGTTTAATTTGAGCAGGTGTTATTAGCTCGTACAGATTACCTTGCTGGAAGTGAACGTTTAAGATGTGAATATGGTAGTTGCACAGTTCACTAATTACATTTGTGGCGACTTGGTACACACTGATGATGTGAATATTTAGTCGGTTGGAGTCGGTTGCTTTATACCATTTGTCCATGTTGTTAATGGCCCGGATTCCTTGGTTTAATTTTTCTTGGAAATGTTCCAGCTTCTTGTCGATTCGTTCTTCGGTTTCATTAAACCTGGAAAGTGCTGATAGCAAGAATTTGGATTGTTGACTGTCCATTTTTATTAGTTCCTGTTGATTCTTGTCTAGCCTGTCTATATCTTGATAGACTTCATCGTTGACTCCAAAAATTGATGTTAATACTGTGCCAAGGACTCCTCTTTTTTCTCGTCTTGTTATTATTTCTTCCATACCATCTCTAATCCATTCCATATGCTTTTTCTGTTCCAGAAGATGATGCACCAGTGTCTTGCATAATGTGTCTTCGGACAGTTCTTTTGCAGAGTCGCAGAGATTGTCGAATTTGTCTACCATGTCTGTGACTGTTTCGAAGTCTTCTTCGATCTTCCCCCTCTCGAACTGGATTTCGATCCGGAATGTTCCTCTCTCAATCTTCCCGTGTCCAATGTGTTCTACATAGTACCCGCTGTCTGGTTTTTGGATATTAAATTCTGCTTTACTTAGTGTATTGGTGGTAAGAAGGGTAAAGATGAGTAACAGCAGTTTCCATTTGGACGCGACAGATTTCCTTGGTGCTGGGGATGATCGTGTCTGGATAATGTTAGTTGAAATTTTATCTTCTGCCTCTGGTTCCTGCGATTCCTCGGTAGTTGCTGGTAATGGAATGATGCTGCCTATGGATCGTTTTAGCTGATGTCCTCCTGATTTCTGGAGCGTCACTACTCGTACTGATCCATCGGCTGCTGGATGAGTTGCAGTGACTCTTGCTAAAGGCCACTTACTAGGATTGATACTATCTTCTTTGATTAACACTAAATCTCCAACTTTAGTGTTCTCCAATGGTTTCTTCCATTTGTTTCGTTGCTGTAGTCCATGAAGGTAGTCCGAGCTCCATGATTTCCAAAAATCTTGCTTGATCTTTTGGATTATCCTCCAACGATTCGATAGATTTGAAGATATTGGAGTGTTGATTGGGTCTGGTGGCGATATGATTTCCCTCCCTATTAGGACATGGCCTGGCGTCAGAGCAGTTGTGTCCTCAATATCGTTGCCTTGTGGACATAGAGGACGTGAGTTTAGGCAGGCCTCAATTTGGCAGAGAAGAGTTGTTAACTCTTCAAAGGTGAGAGTAGCGTGGCCAATAGTTCTCTTCAGATGATGCTTCATTGATTTTACCCCTGCTTCCCATATCCCTCCGAAGTGAGGGGCTATTGGAGGGATGAAGTGCCATTGGGTACCACCGGTTGCTAAGGTTTCTTGGACAACTGGGCCTTCAATTGTTTGGCGGGTCTCCTTGTCCAACACTTTTCTTGCGCCAACGAAGTTTGTTCCGTTGTCGCTGTATAGGTGTGCACAGCGTCCTCTTCGGGCAGTAAACCTCCTGAAGACTGCTAGGAAGCTGTTGGTTGTCATGTCGCTGACGGCCTCTAGGTGGATTGCCTTGGTTGATAGACAGACAAAAACAGCAATGTACCCTTTGTGCGAAGAATGCCCTCTTCCCTTGGATGTTCGGATCTGTATTGGGCCGGCGTAGTCCACTCCGGAATGGAAGAATGGAGGAGTTGAATTCACTCTGGTTGATGGAAGATTTCCCATCAGTTGCTGTGCTGCCTCTGCTTTGTATCGTAGACATCGGAAACACTTCTGGATGCTGGAGCTGACTGCTTTCTTCGCGTTGATGATCCAATATTTTCTTCGGATATATGAGAGAGTGAGTTGGGTGCCACCGTGCAGCGTGCGTAGATGCGCCTCTTGGATTATTAGTTTGGAAATATGACTGGAGTACGGGAGTATGATTGGGTGTTTTTCATTGAAGGACAAGGTGGAATTTTCTAATCTTCCTCCAACACGGATTATTCCATGCTGATCGATGAAGGGATTCAGGTTGGCAAGCTTGTTACTGGAACTCACATATTTGTTCTGCCGGAGTTGAGATCCTGTTGCCCTCAAAATAGGATCACTTCCTTGGATGACCTTAACGAGTAGGAGGATGGTGTCGTCCATTTCCTTCACTGATAGGCATCCTGATTGGGTGGGAAGTCGCTTACACTTGTTGATGAATCTTCGGCAATGTGACATGACTCGTACCATTCTTGTTAGAGAAGAAAAACGATGAACGACTTCGTTCTCGTCTTGATGAATGGTAGTTTGATGCACAGTGTAACTTCTTGCTTCTTCCTCGGTGGTTGCGGTGTCTGGTTGACACGGCCATGAACTCTTGTTAACTAGCCAGCTCGGTCCGTCCCACCATAGGAGATGATTCTTTAGTTTTTCTGGACTAATGCCTCGGGAGATGACGTCTGCAGGATTCTCTTCGGATTTGACGTGGTTCCAATGTTGAGCCGGAATTAGATTGTTGATTTCGGCTACTCGATTCGCGACGAACGTCTTCCATCGTACCGGGTCTCCTTTTATCCATCCTAATGTAACCATGGAGTCGGTCCAGGCGAAGATAGACACCTTAGGAAGGTCTAATGCTGCAATTACCCTTTGAAGTAGATTGGAAAGGAGTACTGCTGCGCAGAGTTCCAGTCTTGGTAATGTCGTCTTGGCTCGGGCTGGTGCCACCTTGGATTTGGATATTAATAAGGATACCTTGACTTGGCCGGATGATGTGGTGACTCTGGTATAAATCGCGGCCCCGAAAGCTCTTTCGGAGGCGTCACAGAATCCATGCAGCTCTACTAGAGATTCCCTTTTGATAAACAACCACCTTGGTAAGGTAATTTCTTCCACTGCCTTGAGTTGAGACCTGAGCGTCTCCCATTTGCTTTGGATATTTTCAGACACTGGGTCATCCCATTTGATATTTTCGAGCCATAGTTCTTGGATGAGTAGCTTGGCAGTGATGATGACGGGTGCTAACCATCCCAATGGGTCGAAAATTTTGGCAACTTCGGATAGTATGGTGCGTTTGGTGGATTCCTGTTGCTTAACGTCTACCTTAAAACAGAAAACATCTTCATATGGAGACCAGTGAATGCCCAAGGACTTTTTTACGCCGTCTTCACTTATTTCGAGGTATGTTTGTTCCTTTAACTCTTCTGGGAGTTCTTGAATGATGGCTGACTCATTACTGCACCATTTATGTAGAGTAAAGCCTCCACGCTTTAGTAAGGAAATGAGCTGACCTTGTTGTTGGATCGCTTCTTCCACAGTGTCGGCCCCAGAAAGCACGTCGTCCACGTAGAAATCTTTCTTCACTGCTTCTGAAGCTAATGGAAATGAGACCTTTTCGTCCTCTGCGAGTTGATGCAAGGTTCGAATGGCAAGATAGGGAGCTGATGCGGTTCCATAAGTGACGGTGCACAGCTTATATTCCCTGATTGGCTGTGATTTGTCGAATCTCCATAGGACTCTTTGGTACTCCTGGTCTTGGTTGTTCATTCTGATTTGTCGGTACATTTTTTCAATGTCTGCAGAAAAAACAATCCTGTGTGTTCTCCATCGAAGTAGAATGTCGACCAGTTCTTGCTGAAGTTTAGGTCCAGCGTACATCATCTCATTTAAGGATTTTCGGTGAGAGGCCTTGCTAGAGGCATCGAAAACGACACGAAGCCTGGTTGATGAACTTGCTTCTCGGATGACGCCATGGTGGGGAATGTAATACTTGCCGTTATTCTCATCTTCCTTTGCCACCTTTTCCATATGTCCTAAATCCAAGTATTCTTGCATGAATTTCTTGTATTGGACTGCTAGATCTTGATCTTGTCCTAATTTCTTCTCCAGATGTATGAATCGTGCCAATGCTGAGGGTTTGGACCTTCCCATGTGTACTGGAGTTTGTTTGAATGGAATCCTTACTACGTATCTTCCATCTACGTCTCGCTGGACTGTGTCTGTGAATTTATTTTCACATACCTGATCATCTGGGGAAAGTTTCCTTTGAGGAGAAGCCTCTTCAATGTTCCAGAATTTCTGCAACTGCTCATCCTCTTCAATTTTGGCAACCATGGTGTTGACCTTAAGGCTGGTGGGAGGTCGTCTTCCCATGGTTCCTGATAAGATCCATCCCAATTCGGTATTCTGTCCTAGGATGCCATCTTTGGATTTCTTGATTCCCTCGAGAATTATTTGGGAATATTCTTCAGCGCCTAGAAGTATATCTATGGGGCCAGGTCGGTTGAAGGTTGGATCGGCGATGAAGACATGTTTCCAGGCATCCATTTTTATGTTCGGAATGGGTGATGAAGGCATGGTTTTTGTAAGTTTGGGAAGTACCAGTAAAGTAACAGGTAAGGAAAATTTACTTGGAAATCTTGGCGTAATCAAACCTGTGATTTTCCATTTTGCGACTTTTGTTTCGCTGTTCCCAATTCCGGAGATTTCTGCTCGAACCTTGGTCCTGGGTAACGCTAATAATTCGGCTGCGGCTTCGGTGATGAAGGAACCTTGAGACCCTGGATCTATCAAGACCCTCAAGAGATGAGTCATCCCGGATGCTGCCTTAACTTGAACCGTTGCTGTGGCCAGTAGCACTTGGCTCTTCTTTGCGCCTAGGTTGGCGGCAATGATTGTGGGTTTTGGCTTCTTCTCTGGAGCGTTGGAGGTCTGCATGGCTGCTGCGTGAGAAAACGTCTTCATCTTCGGAGCAGGTATCGGCTTTGATGGCGGCTGTGCCTTGTGAAGCAGAGTATGGTGTGGAAAGCGGCAGATTTTGCAGTTATAATACGAACGACATTGTATGTTAGAATCGTGTCGCAAACATCGAAAGCACAATCGGTAGGTTCTTACCACTTCTTGCTTTTCGTGGGTGGAGAGCCTCTGGAATTGACCACAGTTATCGATGTAATGATCCCCATTGCACATCTTGCAGTTGAGATATCCGGCAGCGTAATTTTTCTGTGGCTTGTCCTGAGTTGGTTTTCGAGCTCCATCAATGGATTCCAAGGATTGGAACCGCATTTGTAAGAAGGCCATTAGAGTTTGGTGATCCTGAACTTCATTTGGGCACTGAAGCGACTGCTCATATAATTTGTTAGTTTCAGGATCCCATTTTCGAGTAATAACTCGGTTAATCCACGGACCCCAGCTGTCGGTGGAAATGCCCAAATTTTTGATTGCTTCCACACATTCCTTAGTGGAGTCATGCAATCTTTTCAACCCTTGGGCTGATTCCTTGGAGAGGACCGGCTGATCGAAGATGGTGTCTAGCAATTTGGTTAGAATAAGGCGATTATTTTGATACCTTTGTTGCAGCAAATTCCAAGCGGTGTTGTAGTTGGCTTGAGTCACTGCGAGATGCTGGATTAGTCGGCTGGGCTCTCCCTTGAGATGCGTTTTTAAATACTGCATTTTGATGACATCATCCATGTTTTGCTTGTCATCTACTAATTTGGTGAATAGGTCCTTAAAAGTGGCCCATTCCTCATAATTTCCCTCGTATATGGGGATTTTAACTTGAGGAAGCGAGATGGCTGATGCTTGCTCGTTCCTTGTTGGTGCTTGTAACAAATTAATTAAATTTCGGTACCTGTCTTTCAACGTAGTAAATTCAGGACTGAAGTGCGTCTGGTTTGAATCCATCTCGTTAGACATGACTTCTTCGTCCATCTCGATCACCCGGTCCCATTCTTCCTTTAATTCCCTCTTTGTGATGGCGGGCCTTCCGAGTGCTTGTTCCAGTTCGGCGTCGTCCAAAGATTGCTTAAAATTCTGCATCCGAATCTGCAGTTTTCGGATACGAACCTTTTGCTCGGGATTTACAACTGTTTCCTCTCGCCTCCTAGTTTCAGAGGGGTCGGGATTTTCAGTTGCCTTTAAACAGCTCTGCAAATAACTTTTTGCTTCGCAGTAGATGGCTTTAATTTGTTCGTAATACCCTGTGGTAAAATAATTATGTGTAGGAATACTTAGCTGCACCATTTTGGCGTGATTTTTGGTCACGGCGTTCCAAGTTTCGTCCAGCGTCTTGTTTCGGCTGGCGATGTAAGCTTCTGTTTTTCGGCTGGCAGGGTCCTTTTTGCTGTTGGAAAATACCTGCGTGATCTTCTGGCCGAGTTCTTCTTGGGCGACAGCTAGCTGATTGAATTCCTCCATATTGTTTGCCATTTTCGGGGAACCGGGTGGGTTGGTAGATGTTGTTTTCTTCTCGGGATGTACCTCTTCTTAGTTGTAGACAGATCCGGCTCGAAGGACCATGAACAGATTCGCCTGGAGGCTGTGGAAATCAGGCGTCCGTTACGTTATTTTGCTGGTTCCATCCCTTATGTTAAGCGCAGAACTGAGACAGCAGTTTCCGCTTTAAGACAGCTTAGTCATGCCACTTAACGGGATGATAATTCGTCACTGTGTGAGATGCAGCCTCACATCCCTTAATTATTTATAGGCTTGGACCCACAGCGACGCAGTAAGTGAATCTAACAAGTAAATGCAGACTGGTTTATTACAAAAATAATTGTTCTATATATACAAACAAATTTGCTTAGATCATAGTAATATACAAAGTTCATTTCTAATAACAGGTGCAATGTATTATATTCAGTAGGTTAATTTACTAGTATTGCAAAACAATACTCAGCGGTTTTGCTTCCGTGATATGATATGGACTCCATGAACTCGAGCGTCTTTTATGCTGAGCGGCGATTGTAGGCATTTAAACCTTGTCACGGCCTTGCGTAATTGTGTACGCGAAGCCGTGTAAAAATGCTGAGCGGCGACTGCGAGGTGTTTAAACTTGACTGTGAGTAGGTCGCCGCGCTTGCATAATGCAATATTGCGTTTTTGGTGGCTTTTAATTTTTAGAATGTTTCGTAAAATTTAAATGAATAATTATAAATTTATATCTGGTTAATCTGCTAAAGACAAGATTAAACACTCTGTGTTTTATTTACTTAGGTTTACATGCATGGTGTTGAATAAGCTGAGATGCTAGGTAAGAAAAAAACACATTTTTATGCAGTTTTTTATTTTATTTAGCTATCAATACATTTTAAACTTGATCATCTAAAAAAGTGTACTCGACGGGTGAACAGATTCGCCTGGAGGCTGTGGAAATCAGGCGTCCGTTACGTTATTTTGCTGGTTCCATCCCTTATGTTAAGCGCAGAACTGAGACAGCAGTTTCCGCTTTAAGACAGCTTAGTCATGCCACTTAACGGGATGATAATTCGTCACTGTGTGAGATGCAGCCTCACATCCCTTAATTATTTATAGGCTTGGACCCACAGCGACGCAGTAAGTGAATCTAACAAGTAAATGCAGACTGGTTTATTACAAAAATAATTGTTCTATATATACAAACAAATTTGCTTAGATCATAGTAATATACAAAGTTCATTTCTAATAACAGGTGCAATGTATTATATTCAGTAGGTTAATTTACTAGTATTGCAAAACAATACTCAGCGGTTTTGCTTCCGTGATATGATATGGACTCCATGAACTCGAGCGTCTTTTATGCTGAGCTGCGATTGTAGGCATTTAAACCTTGTCACGGCCTTGCGTAATTGTGTACGCGAAGCCGTGTAAAAATGCTGAGCGGCGACTGCGAGGTGTTTAAACTTGACTGTGAGTAGGTCGCCGCGCTTGCATAATGCAATATTGCGTTTTTGGTGGCTTTTAATTTTTAGAATGTTTCGTAAAATTTAAATGAATAATTATAAATTTATATCTGGTTAATCTGCTAAAGACAAGATTAAACACTCTGTGTTTTATTTACTTAGGTTTACATGCATGGTGTTGAATAAGCTGAGATGCTAGGTAAGAAAAAAACACATTTTTATGCAGTTTTTTATTTTATTTAGCTATCAATACATTTTAAACTTGATCATCTAAAAAAGTGTACTCGACGGGTGAACAGATTCGCCTGGAGGCTGTGGAAATCAGGCGTCCGTTACGTTATTTTGCTGGTTCCATCCCTTATGTTAAGCGCAGAACTGAGACAGCAGTTTCCGCTTTAAGACAGCTTAGTCATGCCACTTAACGGGATGATAATTCGTCACTGTGTGAGATGCAGCCTCACATCCCTTAATTATTTATAGGCTTGGACCCACAGCGACGCAGTAAGTGAATCTAACAAGTAAATGCAGACTGGTTTATTACAAAAATAATTGTTCTATATATACAAACAAATTTGCTTAGATCATAGTAATATACAAAGTTCATTTCTAATAACAGGTGCAATGTATTATATTCAGTAGGTTAATTTACTAGTATTGCAAAACAATACTCAGCGGTTTTGCTTCCGTGATATGATATGGACTCCATGAACTCGAGCGTCTTTTATGCTGAGCTGCGATTGTAGGCATTTAAACCTTGTCACGGCCTTGCGTAATTGTGTACGCGAAGCCGTGTAAAAATGCTGAGCGGCGACTGCGAGGTGTTTAAACTTGACTGTGAGTAGGTCGCCGCGCTTGCATAATGCAATATTTGCGTTTTTGGTGGCTTTTAACTTTTAGAATGTTTCGTAAAATTTAATGAATAATTATAAATTTATATCTGGTTAATCTGTTAAAGACAAGATTAAACATATTGCCAATTTTAAGCCACAAAAAAGCAAACCGATAAATTATATTGTTTCTTCGAGATTGAGCGTTTTGAGAGGATATTCTTCTGCCTGGGGTTGTGCGGGTGGTGGCTTCCTTCGTGTTATTCGTTGCCGAATGTAGTAGATAGCTCCTAGTAGGGCAGCGGTTCCCAAAAGGCTGCCTGTGACCCCAATAGACAGGTGAGAATGATGTCGGATGGCTTTCCAGGTGAAGTTTTTTAGATGCTCCTGGAAATCTAACTGCGATGCTTGTAGGTCTTCGAAGTGGTCTGACTGAGTTAGTACAGGTTCCTCTGCGATTTCTGAAAATGAGTTTGTTGTGATTGGGTTGGTAATATTGATACTGATAGCCTTGGAGTATCCAGCCAAGATCTTGTATTTTCTGTTGTGCCTTGGGGTTAATGTATTCCTCGCAGTTTGGATGATGCAATCCGATGAAATTTGAATGACACCTGTAGTGTTGACGGTGACTTCTTCCCTGTTTCCACTACAAGTGATTGCTATGCGGGTTGGCTTACTGACTACAAATAGCCAGGTGTTTTCCATTGAAGGACAAGGTGGAATTTTCTAATCTTCCTCCAACACGGATTATTCCATGCTGATCGATGAAGGGATTGAGGTTGGCAAGCTTGTTACTGGAACTCACATATTTGTTCTGCCGGAGTTGAGATCCTGTTGCCCTCAAAATAGGATCACTTCCTTGGATGACCTTAACGAGTAGGAGGATGGTGTCGTCCATTTCCTTCACTGATAGGCATCCTGATTGGGTGGGAAGTCGCTTACACTTGTTGATGAATCTTCGGCAATGTGACATGACTCGTACCATTCTTGTTAGAGAAGAAAAACGATGAACGACTTCGTTCTCGTCTTGATGAATGGTAGTTTGATGCACAGTGTAACTTCTTGCTTCTTCCTCGGTGGTTGCGGTGTCTGGTTGACACGGCCATGAACTCTTGTTAACTAGCCAGCTCGGTCCGTCCCACCATAGGAGATGATTCTTTAGTTTTTCTGGACTAGTGCCTCGGGAGATGACGTCTGCAGGATTCTCTTCGGATTTGACGTGGTTCCAATGTTGAGCCGGAATTAGATTGTTGATTTCGGCTACTCGATTCGCGACGAACGTCTTCCATCGTACCGGGTCTCCTTTTATCCATCCTAATGTAACCATGGAGTCGGTCCAGGCGAAGATAGACACCTTAGGAAGATCTAATGCTGCAATTACCCTTTGAAGTAGATTGGAAAGGAGTACTGCTGCGCAGAGTTCCAGTCTTGGTAATGTCGTCTTGGCTCGGGCTGGTGCCACCTTGGATTTGGCTATTAATAAGGATACCTTGACTTGGCCGGATGATGTGGTGACTCTGGTATAAATCGCGGCCCCGAAAGCTCTTTCGGAGGCGTCACAGAATCCATGCAGCTCTACTAGAGATTCCCTTTTGATAAACAACCACCTTGGTAAGGTAATTTCTTCCACTGCCTTGAGTTGAGACCTGAGCGTCTCCCATTTGCCTTGGATATTTTCAGACACTGGGTCATCCCATTTGATATTTTCGAGCCATAGTTCTTGGATGAGTAGCTTGGCAGTGATGATGACGGGTGCTAACCATCCCAATGGGTCGAAAATTTTGGCAACTTCGGATAGTATAGTGCGTTTGGTGGATTCCTGTTGCTTAACGTCTACCTTAAAACAGAAAACATCTTCATATGGAGACCAGTGAATGAACAAGGACTTTTTTACGCCGTCTTCACTTATTTCGAGGTATGTTTGTTCCTTTAACTCTTCTGGGAGTTCTTGAATGATGGCTGACTCATTACTGCACCATTTATGTAGAGTAAAGCCTCCACGCTTTAGTAAGGAAATGAGCTGACCTTGTTGTTGGATCGCTTCTTCCACAGTGTCGGCCCCAGAAAGCACGTCGTCCACGTAGAAATCTTTCTTCACTGCTTCTGAAGCTAATGGAAATGAGACCTTTTCGTCCTCTGCGAGTTGATGCAAGGTTCGAATGGCAAGATAGGGAGCTGATGCGGTTCCATAAGTGACGGTGCACAGCTTATATTCCCTGATTGGCTGTGATTTGTCGAATCTCCATAGGACTCTTTGGTACTCCTGGTCTTGGTTGTTCATTCTGATTTGTCGGTACATTTTTTCAATGTCTGCAGAAAAAACAATCCTGTGTGTTCTCCATCGAAGTAGAATGTCGACCAGTTCTTGCTGAAGTTTAGGTCCAGCGTACATCATCTCATTTAAGGATTTTCCGTGAGAGGCCTTGCTAGAGGCATCGAAAACGACACGAAGCCTGGTTGATGAACTTGCTTCTCGGATGACGCCATGGTGGGGAATGTAATACTTGCCGTTATTCTCATCTTCCTTTGCCACCTTTTCCATATGTCCTAAATCCAAGTATTCTTGCATGAATTTCTTGTATTGGACTGCTAGATCTTGATCTTGTCCTAATTTCTTCTCCAGATGTATGAATCGTGCCAATGCTGAGGGTTTGGACCTTCCCATGTGTACTGGAGTTTGTTTGAATGGAATCCTTACTACGTATCTTCCATCTACGTCTCGCTGGACTGTGTCTGTGAATTTATTTTCACATACCTGATCATCTGGGGAAAGTTTCCTTTGAGGAAAAGCCTCTTCAATGTTCCAGAATTTCTGCAACTGCTCATCCTCTTCAATTTTGGCAACCATGGTGTTGACCTTAAGGCTGGTGGGAGGTCGTCTTCCAATGGTTCCTGATAAGATCCATCCCAATTCGGTATTCTGTCCTAGGATGCCATCTTTGGATTTCTTGATTCCCTCGAGAATTATTTGGGAATATTCTTCAGCGCCTAGAAGTATATCTATGGGGCCAGGTCGGTTGAAGGTTGGATCGGCGATGAAGACATGTTTCCAGGCATCCATTTTTATGTTCGGAATGGGTGATGAAGGCATGGTTTTTGTAAGTTTGGGAAGTACCAGTAGAGTAACAGGTAAGGAAAATTTACTTGGAAATCTTGGCGTAATCAAACCTGTGATTTTCCATTTTGCGACTTTTGTTTCGCTGTTCCCAATTCCGGAGATTTCTGCTCGAACCTTGGTCCTGGGTAACGCTAATAATTCGGCTGCGGCTTCGGTGATGAAGGAACCTTGAGACCCTGGATCTATCAAGACCCTCAAGAGATGAGTCATCCCGGATGCTGCCTTAACTTGAACCGTTGCTGTGGCCAGTAGCACTTGGCTCTTCTTTGCGCCTAGGTTGGCGGCAATGATTGTGGGTTTTGGCTTCTTCTCTGGAGCGTTGGAGGTCTGCATGGCTGCTGCGTGAGAAAACGTCTTCATCTTCGGAGCAGGTATCGGCTTTGATGGCGGCTGTGCCTTGTGAAGCAGAGTATGGTGTGGAAAGCGGCAGATTTTGCAGTTATAATACGAACGACATTGTATATTAGAATCGTGTCGCAAACATCGAAAGCACAATCGGTAGGTTCTTACCACTTCTTGCTTTTCGTGGGTGGAGAGCCTCTGGAATTGACCACAGTTATCGATGTAATGATCCCCATTGCACATCTTGCAGTTGAGAGATCCGGCAGCGTAATTTTTCTGTGGCTTGTCCTGAGTTGGTTTTCGAGCTCCATCAATGGATTCCAAGGATTGGAACCGCATTTGTAAGAAGGCCATTAGAGTTTGGTGATCCTGAACTTCATTTGGGCACTGAAGCGACTGCTCATATAATTTGTTAGTTTCAGGATCCCATTTTCGAGTAATAACTCGGTTAATCCACGGACCCCAGCTGTCGGTGGAAATGCCCAAATTTTTGATTGCTTCCACACATTCCTTAGTGGAGTCATGCAATCTTTTCAACCCTTGGGCTGATTCCTTGGAGAGGACCGGCTGATCGAAGATGGTGTCTAGCAATTTGGTTAGAATAAGGCGACTATTTTGATACCTTTGTTGCAGCAAATTCCAAGCGGTGTTGTAGTTGGCTTGAGTCACTGCGAGATGCTGGATTAGTCGGCTGGGCTCTCCCTTGACATGCGTTTTTAAATACTGCATTTTGATGACATCATCCATGTTTTGGTTGTCATCTACTAATTTGGTGAATAGGTCCTTAAAAGTGGCCCATTCCTCATAATTTCCCTCGTATATGGGGATTTTAACTTGAGGAAGCGAGATGGCTGATGCTTGCTCGTTCCTTGTTGGTGCTTGTAACAAATTAATTAAATTTCGGTACCTGTCTTTCAACGTAGTAAATTCAGGACTGAAGTGCGTCTGGTTTGAATCCATCTCGTTAGACATGACTTCTTCGTCCATCTCGATCACCCGGTCCCATTCTTCCTTTAATTCCCTCTTTGTGATGGCGGGCCTTCCGAGTGCTTGTTCCAGTTCGGCGTCGTCCAAAGATTGCTTAAAATTCTGCATCCGAATCTGCAGATTTCGGATACGAACCTTTTGCTCGGGATTTACAACTGTTTCCTCTCGCCTCCTAGTTTCAGAGGGGTCGGGATTTTCAGTTGCCTTTAAACAGCTCTGCAAATAACTTTTTGCTTCGCAGTAGATGGCTTTAATTTGTTCGTAATACCCTGTGGTAAAATAATTATGTGTAGGAATACTTAGCTGCACCATTTTGGCGTGATTTTTGGTCACGGCGTTCCAAGTTTCGTCCAGCGTCTTGTTTCGGCTGGCGATGTAAGCTTCTGTTTTTCGGCTGGCAGGGTCCTTTTTGCTGTTGGAAAATACCTGCGTGATCTTCTGGCCGAGTTCTTCTTGGGCGACAGCTAGCTGATTGAATTCCTCCATATTGTTTGCCATTTTCGGGGAACCGGGTGGGTTGGTAGATGTTGTTTTCTTCTCGGGATGTACCTCTTCTTAGTTGTAGACAGATCCGGCTCGAAGGGCCATGAACAGATTCGCCTGAAGGCTGTAGAAATCAGGCGTCCGTTACGTTATTTTGCTGGTTCCATCCCTTATGTTAAGCGCAGAACTGAGACAGCAGTTTCCGCTTTAAGACAGCTTAGTCATGCCACTTAACGGGATGATAATTCGTCACTGTGTGAGATGCAGCCTCACATCCCTTAATTATTTATAGGCTTGGACCCACAGCGACGCAGTAAGTGAATCTAACAAGTAAATGCAGACTGGTTTATTACAAAAATAATTGTTCTATATATACAAACAAATTTGCTTAGATCGTAGTAATATACAAAGTTCATTTCTAATAACAGGTGCAATGTATTATATTCAGTAGGTTAATTTACTAGTATTGCAAAACAATACTCAGCGGTTGTGCTTCCGTGATATGATATGGACTCCATGAACTCGAGCGTCTTTTATGCTGAGCTGCGATTGTAGGCATTTAAACCTTGTCACGGCCTTGCGTAATTGTGTACGCGAAGCCGTGTAAAAATGCTGAGCGGCGACTGCGAGGTGTTTAAACTTGACTGTGAGTAGGTCGCCGCGCTTGCATAATGCAATATTTGCGTTTTTGGTGGCTTTTAACTTTTAGAATGTTTCGTAAAATTTAAATGAATAATTATAAATTTATATCTGGTTAATCTGTTAAAGACAAGATTAAACAACGGGTGTTTAAACTTGATTTAAACACACATAAATTTTATTTTCTAAAATTTACGAAATCCAGTCGCACATTTTTTTTAAATGCGATTCCAATTTATTAGCAAGAAAATTGTAATGTTGCAATCACCAGTCTTTGCCTCATAATTACTAACTTTAATATGTTTAAATTAGATTAAACATATATACATAAAATTTCAGTCCAAATTTACAGAACATTATTCATAATTTAAAACCCAGTGCTATTACGCAATCAACGAGTTAAAGACCAGAAAAACTGCCAATCTGTACCTCATGCACAAAACCGACCTACAACGGCCGGTTCAATGGGCGACCTTCGCTCCAGCAGGAAATAAAAACAGCTGAATTGCTACGTTGCTGTTTTGTAATTTAAACGCTCTGACCCAGTAAACTGTACATATGAACTTTGATATTGTTACTTCGTTAAGCATTTTAGTTTTGTATAAATACCAGTTTATTTTTATAATAAAACAATCTGCATTTAATGTTTGATTCATTCACTACCCTTTCTAAGCCATAATATTTGTGGGGCATGAGGCTGTGCTCCAAGGGTGGTTTTATTGTCGTCCCTTTAAGTGCCATTGACTAAGCTGGCTTAAAGCGTAAATTCAGTCTCATTTACGCGCTTAAAATTAGGGATAGAATCAGCGCAAAGTAACGGAGTCCTGATACAGCCTCTCAAGCATCTCTGTTCATGTTCCTTCGAGCCGGATCTGTCTCCAACTAACGAAAAAACACATCCCGAGAAGAACACATCTGCCAACCACCCAGTTCCCAGAAAATGGCTAACAACATGGAGGAATTCAACAACTTAGCTATCGCCCAAGAAGAGCTCGCGCAGAAGATAAAGCAAGTATTATCTAACAGCAAAAAGGATCCTGCCAGCCGAAAAAACGAAGCCTACATCGCCAGTCGCACCAAAACGCTGGACGAACTTTGGAACACTGCAACTAAAAATCATGCAGAAATGGGGCAGCTAAGTATTCCAACTCATAATTATTTTAAAACAGGGTATTACGACCAAATTAAAGCCATATACGGCAAAGCAAAAAGTTACTTGCAGAGCTGTTTAAAATCAACGGAAATTTCCAACCCCTCCGTAAGCAGAACTCAAGAGGAAATGGTGACCAACCCCGAGCAAAAGGTTCGTATCCGAAAACTGCAGATTCGGATTCAGAATTTTAAGCAAGCGATGGATGACGCCGAACTAACACAAGAATTAGGAAGGCCCGCCATCACGACAAGGGAACTAAGAGAGAAATGGGATCGTGTGGTCGAGATGGACGAAGAAGTTATGTCAAACGACATGGCTTCAGAACAAATGCACTTCAGTCCTGAATATACTACGTTGGAAGACAGGTATAGAAATTTAATTATTTTATTGCAAGCGCAGACGAGGAACGAGCGAGCAGCAGCCATCTCGCTTCCTCAAGTCAAAATTACCATATACGAGGGAAATTATGAGGAATGGGCCACTTTTAAGGACCTGTTCACCAAATTAGTAGATGACAACCAGAATATGGACGATGTCATCAAGATGCAATATTTAAAGACGCATGTTAAGGGAGAGCCAAGCCGACTGATCCAGCATCTAGCTGTTACCCAAGCAAACTACAACACCGCCTGGAATCTGCTGCAACAAAGGTATCAAAATAACTGCCTTATTTTAACTAAATTGCTAGATACCATATTGGATCTGCCTGTCCTCTCCAAAGAGTCAGCCCAAGGGTTAAAAAGATTGCACGACTCCATCAAGGAATGTGTGGAGGCAATCAAAAATTTAGGCATCTCCACGGACAGTTGGGGTCCGTGGATTAACAGAGCTATCGCTCGAAAATGGGATCCTGAAACCAACAAATTATATGAGCAGTCGCTTCAATGTCCAAATGAAGCCCAGGATCACCAAAATTTAATGGCTTTCCTGCAAGTGCGGTTCCAATCCCTAAAATCCATAGATGGAGCTCGAAAGCCCACGCAGGAAAGACCACAGAAGAATTACGCTTCCGCATCCCTAAATTGCAAGCTGTGCCATGGAGATCATTACATCGACAACTGTAGTCAATTCCAGAGGCTACCTATCTATGAAAAACAAGAAGCAGTAAAAACCAATCGATTGTGCTATCGATGCTTGCGGCACGATTCAAATATACCATGTCGTGCCTATTTTAATTGTAGGATCTGTCGCTTCCCGCATCATACACTGCTTCATAAGGCGCAGCCACCATCAAGGCCGCTCCCTGCCCAAAATATGAAAACGTCAGCTCATGCAGCAGCTATGAAGACTTCCAACGCCTCAGAAAAGAAGCCGAAGTCAGACATCATCACCGCCAATTTAGGCGCACAGGAGAGCCAAGTTATACTTGCCACAGCAATGGTTCAAGTAAAGGCAGCATCCGGGATGACTCATCTATTACGAGTATTAATAGATCCCGGGTCTCAGGGGTCGTTTATCACGGAAGCATCAGCCGAATTATTGGGGTTACCCAGGACCAAAGTTCGAGCTGAAATCACAGGAATCGGGAACAGCAAGCCAAAAATTGCCAAATGGAAAATCCCAGGTTTGATCACACCTAGATTTTCAAGTAACTTTTCCCTACCTGTAAATTTACTAATACTTCCTAAGCTTACCAAAGCCATGCCTTCATCCCCCATCCCAATTATAAATATCAATTCCTGGAGCAATGTTTTCATCGCCGATCCAACCTTCAACCAACCTGGCCCCATAGACATAATTCTAGGCGCCGAAGAATATTCAAAAATAATTCTAGAAGGAATCACTAAAACAAAGGATGGCATCTTGGGACAGAATACCGAGCTGGGATGGATTTTATCTGGAATCATTGGAAGACAACATAACAACAGCATTAAAGTCAACACCATAGTTGCCAAAATTGGAGAAGAATATCAGTTGCAGAAATTCTGGGACATAGAAGAAGTGCCCAAAGAAAGAAAACCTTCCGCAGAAGATCAGGTATGCACGGAAAAAATTATTGAGACAGTCAAAGAGATTCATCCCGCATCAAAGGGATCCATCCCAGCAGGAACAATCCAGCAGGTGGAGAAAATATCAACAACCAACTCTACAGCGGAAGAACGAGCAATCGCAGCTGCCAATATAAAGAATACGGAAGTTCAACATCCTGTTATCATCGAATGTGAAAAAATAGCATCTTCTCATCCACAAGAAAATCACCAAGTGCATGGAGTTTCCAAAGTCCTCGTTCACGAAGTCTCCATTCAGGAAGTTCCCATTCACAAAGTCGATGGACAGAAAGGAAAGGAAATTGCAGGCCACGAACAAATCGTTGAGACTCCTACAGCAGCTCCAAGCAGTGGATGCAGTCCAGAAATTGCAGGCCACGAAAAAATCGTTGGAACTCCTCCAGATGCTTCTACAGCAGCTCCTACCGATGGACGGAGCCAAGACGTTACAGCAATAATGACAGAAGATGGAAAACCCTCCGACTCCATTAAAAACTTGACACCCGGTGGAAAGCGGCACCAAGACTTGTCGGCGGGGGATGCAGTAAAAGAAAAATCCGACACCAAACACTTCGAACCTAGCGATGGATGGAGTCAAGAGGTTGCAGCAGGAACTGCAGCAATCGAGAAACCCTCCGAGTTCAATAAACAATTAGCACATAGTGGAGGGTGGCATCAAGAAATAGCATCAAGAGATGCAGCAAGCGAGCAAACCTCCGAGTTCGCTAAGCACTTAGCCCCTCGTATAAGATGGAATCAAGAAGACGGCTTATTAAAGTCTGCGAGGGAATTTACCAAAAATACGCAATGTGGAATACCGATGCGGCATCTTCTAAAACAGCTAACCTCGGCAAGAGTGATAATAACTATCGTACTCACTCATATAATATTCGTCTCCAAGGGAAGAGGCAGCAGATGGACGTTGTCGGGATGTTCCAAACCAAGTGGTAACCTCTTCAACGACACGATCACACAAAAGCTCTTTTACAGAAATAGCAAACGAGCCAGTGTTGCAGCAGCCGAACCACTTCGAGGATTTACAACCCTCTCGGTTAGACCTGCAGACGTCATCTCCAGAGGCACTAGTCCAGGGAAATTAAAAGAACATGTACTATGGTGGGATAGACCAAGTTGGTTAAGTAACAAAGATTTATGGCCGTGTCAACCAGACACCGCCACAACCAATGAAGAAGCAAAGGGTTACACTGTGCATCAAGCTACAGTTTATCAAGACGAGAACGATATTATTCATCGCTTCTCGTCTCTGAGAAGAATAGTACGAGTCGTGTCCTACTGCCGAAGATTCATCAACAAGTGTAGGCGTCTTCCCATTCAACCAGGATGTCTATCAGTTAAAGAAATGGAAGACACCATCCTCACACTCATCAAGGTCGTCCAAGGAAGTGATCCTATTTTGAAGGCAACAGGATCTCAACTCCAAAAGAGAAAATGTGTGGACTCCAATAACAAACTCGCAAATCTCAATCCATTCATCGATCAACATGGAATCATACGTGTTGGAGGAAGACTAGAAAATTCAAACTTATCCTACCACGAAAAACACAAAATTATTCTTCCTTATTCCAATCATATTTCCAAATTAATAATCCATGAGGCACATTTACGCACCTTACACGGTGGCACTCAACTCACACTGTCCTATGTCCGAAGAAGATATTGGATCATCAACGCAAAGAAAGCCGTCAGCTCCAGCATCAAGAAATGCTTTCGATGCATCCGATTCAAGGCAGAGGCAGCCCAGCAATTAATGGGGAATCTTCCACCAACCAGAGTCAACTCAACCCCGCCATTCTTCCATTCAGGAGTGGACTATGCCGGTCCAATACAAATCCGAACATCTAAAGGAAGAGGGCAGTCTTCATCCAAGGAATACATTGCTGTTTTTGTCTGTCTATCAACCAAGGCAATACATTTAGAAGCCTTCAGCGACATGACAACTAACAGCTTCCTAGCAGTCTTCAGGAGGTTCATCGCCCGAAGAGGACGCTGTGCACATCTTTATAGCGACAACGGAACGAATTTCGTTGGAGCAAGAAAGGTCTTGGACAAGGAAATCCGTCAAGCAATGGAAGGCCCAGTTATCCAAGAAAATTTATCCACCATTGGTACCCAATGGCACTTCATCCCCCCAGTAGCTCCACACTTCGGAGGGATATGGGAAGCAGGAGTAAAATCAATGAAGCATCATCTGAAGAGAACCATTGGCAACGCTACTCTAACATTTGAAGAATTAACAACCCTGCTTGGCCAAATCGAAGCCTGCTTAAACTCACGTCTTCTGTGCCCACAAGGCAACAATATTGAAGACACCACTGCATTGACACCAGGCCATTTCCTGATAGGAAGAGAGATAATCTCACCACCGGACCGAATCAGCACACCAATATCAACAAATTTGTCAAATCGCTGGAGATTGATCCAAAAAATCAAGCAAGATTTTTGGAAATCATGGAGCTCAGACTACCTTCATGGATTACAGCAAAGAAACAAATGGAAGAAACCGGTGGAGAATATAAAAGTTGGTGACCTAGTGTTAATCAAAGAAGAAAACATCAATCCTAGTAAATGGCCTTTAGCGAGAGTTACCGACATTCATCCTGCAACCGATGGATCCGTACGAGTAGTAACCATCCAGAAATCAGGAGGACATCAATTAAAACGATCCATAGGCAGTATCATTCCATTACCAACTAACGAAGAATCGCAGGAACCAGAGCCTGAAGAGAAAATTTCGGCCAACAGCACCCACACACAATCATTCCCAGTACCAAGGAAAACTGTCACGTCCAAATGGAAAATGCTTCTACTAATATATACTCTCCTTACTACAAATACATTGAGTAAGGCAGAATTCAACATACAAAAACCAGACAGCGGGTACTATATAGAGCATATTGGACACGGGAAAATTGAACGAGGAACATTCAGGATCGAAATCCAGTTCGAGAGGGGGAAGATCGAAGAAGACTTCGAAACAGTTACCGACATGGTGGACAAATTCGACGACCTCTGCAACTCTGCGAAAGAACTATCCGAAGATACGTTATGCAAGACATTGGTGCATCATCTTCTGGAACAAAAAAGGCATATAGAATGGATTAAAACTGGCATGGAAGATATCATAACAAGACGAGCGAAACGAGGAGTGCTTGGGACTGTACTCACGTCAATTTTCGGAGTAAATGACGAAGTCTATCAAGATATTGATAGACTCGATAAAAATCAACAGGAGTTAATAAAAATGGACAGTCAACAATCCAAATTCTTGCTGTCAGCACTCTCAAGATTCAACGAAACCGAAGAACGAATCGATCAGAAGCTGGAACATTTTCAAGAGAAGCTAAACCAAGGAATCAGCGCAATCAACAACATGGACAAATGGTATAAGGCAACCGACTCCAACCGATTAAATATCCACATCATCAGTGTCTACCAAGTCGCCACCAATGTTATTAGTGAACTGTGCAATTACCACACAAACATTTTGAACGTTCATTTCCAACAAGGTAATCTTTACGAGTTAATCACACCTGCCCAAATCAAGCAAATCCTCGCAAATGCAACCAGTAAACTCTCGCCAAACTTAGAAATTTTACCGACCCCAATCCTGTATGGCTTCCTTATGTAATCATTATGTTCTGCACTTGTATATGCATTTGCGCGAGATAATCGGCTGTGCCGCCTCTCGCTTGAAATATAATAATAATAATAATAATAAAGGTCGACATCGGACATGATGACATCTACATCAACTTCCAAGGATACTTCATCATAGTAGAAAAAACCGAATATACCTTAATCAAGGTGACACCAATTCCTCTCCAAATTAACAATGGGTCCTACTGGGTGATCGACGTACCAAAAGGGATCTTCGCTGTAGACTACAACCTACAAATGTACTTTCAAGAGACAGATGAGGAATTCAAAGAAAATCTCCAAATTAATCCAAACAAGTATATCTGCAGTCCAACAGTCGTGAAAGGAATTGAAAATAACCCAAATTGCATCATTGATGATATACCGGGTGTCCATTCTCAAAGTCGAACATAGGCAATTAACATTAGAGCATTCACTCATTCTTTATTGAAATAATTCATTTTTCTGTAGATAATTTTAACAGACGTTGACAGAAAATACCTGATTTACGTCAACTAATTACCAATTTTTTTGACAAATGCTATCGAACTTGAAAATCAAGGCATGGCATATTTAAAAATTCCCAAGCTTTAAATTAGTATTTTAAAATAAAAATCGCATCTTGAATATTATTATTGGTATCATTTGATGCGTAATAATTTTATCTTTCCATTGATACCATTACCTTCCCTGTAAGTTGAATTGGCGAGCAGGAATCGGCAAAAACGTTCAATACAATGTTAATCGCCTATGTTCGACTTTGAGAACGGACACCCGGTATATCATCGAACGGAAGTTAGCCAATGCAGCTTACGAAGACATCAGATCCAGTCCATTATTTGGAAACAACTATACATGGAAAACACCTGGATGTTCGTGGTCAACAAGCCAACCCGAATCGCTATCACTTGCAGTGGCAATAGGGAAGAAATCACTGTCAACACTACAGGTGTAATTCAAATCTCGTCAGACTGCATCATCCAAATTACAAAGAATACGTTAACCCCCAGGCATAACAAGAAATTCAAGATCCTGGCAGGATATTCCAAGGCCGTCAGCATCAATTTTACCAACACAATAACACCCAACTCCTTTTCAGAAATTGCAGAGGAGCCAGTACTAAAACAGTCAGACCACTTCGAGGATTTACAAACTTCGCAGTTGGAATTCCAGCAGCACCTAAAGGACATTACTTGGAAAACCATCCGCCACCACTCCTATCTATCTAGCGGGATCACAAGCAGCCTATTGGGAGGAGCTATTCTAATAGGAGCCTTCTACTACATTCGGAAAAAGATCAACCGAAGGAAGCATCAATCCAAACAGCGCCAATCAGCCGTAGAAGAATATCCTCTAAAAACCCTTAAGGTGGAAGAAACAATATAGTTTTTCTTTTCTTTTTCTTCAGCCTAAAAATTGGCAATATGTTTAAACTTGATTTAAACACACATAAATTTTATTTTCTAAAATTTACGAAATCCAGTCGCACATTTTTTTAAATGCGATTCCAATTTATTAGCAAGAAAATTGTAATGTTGCAATCACCAGTCTTTGCCTCATAATTACTAACTTTAATATGTTTAAATTAGATTAAACATATATACATAAAATTTCAATCCAAATTTACGGAACATTATTCATAATTTAAAACCCAGTGCTATTGTAACAACCCGCAAGAAATTGCATTATATTTATAAATCTTATAGATTTTAAGTTGTCATGAGGAAGAATAAAACAAAGCCGTTCCTGCATATATTAAATTTATTGCGAACGCAAAATGTCATTTACTAAGCACGTAAAAGGTTACATTGTTATAATCCAAGCAACGGTTGAATTGCATCCGGGAAGTCAAGGAATTCGATATTAACTTACTGGCAGAATTTTCTTAGAATTGGGCTGCGCCAGCAAACATGCAATTTCTGTACTGTGAGAACCCATGAGTCAGTTTGGTTTCATGCGGTACCAAGAGCCGCTAAGAATAAAGCCATTTTGGCAAGTTGGCAAAACGGGAACTCCCGGCTATTCACGAAAGAAACTTACCTTTTGGGGAACGCGAACTGGACAGGCAGTCTTCCCGTATCCCGCGAGATAATGAACTAATTACCGACAAAAGCCGCTTTCGGGCGTACCGCGTCCGGCGCACGCCGCGCGTAGCGCGAATCAACCTAAGTCAAAATTGAAAGTTATATTCAAATCGTTATGGGACTAGTGCATGTGATAAGCTACTCAAAATTCAAGGATTGCCGACCAGGGGATCTAAAATCTAGTCGAACATATTTAAATTTCCTAAGTCAATTCGGGCGTACCGCGAATAAATAAAATTAACATTCACCCTCCAAGTTCTAGCAACGGCACCTGGACTAAGGTCAGTCATTTATGTGTATTTTATTAACCAGGGCTGCTATGTTTATTCTTCCCTTCCAAAGTAAATTGATGTCATAAGCTTTAAGCGTAATTCTGAGCAATTATATTTACGAAGCTACAGTTAATTAACCATTGACCAGATAGGGTAAAATTAATTTGTACTTGATCCAAATTTTTAAGTTCTTTTAATATAAGTTATTTATTCTTTTGTGGGTGTTTTATTTAACCATAACTCGTAACTACAACCCCTAAGTTATCGCACAGTGGTCAGAAGATGAGATTTCGACCCCTTAGGGCAATTAGTGATATACGGGTTTGAATCAACCCCTATATCACACCATCGTGGAAGCACGTAAAACTGATAACCAGGGGGTTGGGAAAACAACCCCTTGGTTATAAATGGTGGCAGCGGACTAACCCTACTCCGAATTAAAAGATTGAACCCCTTAAGAAACTTAGATTTTTTTTCTCTTGTTTTTATAAAAATTTAAACATAACTCAATTAGAATTTGCCAATCATAGCAATAATTGGGGGCAGCACAACCCCTTTAACTCGGTTGTTTATCCCTTGCACCTTCAGGAAGGCCGAAAATACACCCTTAAAAACTTAGAATAAATTTTTTCACTTTTATAAAAACTTCAACACCTAAATTACATCTGCCAACCCTCAATCGGGCGGCAGACAACAAGAATTACTTTCGTATTTCATCCCCCTAACGTAAAAACAACCCCTAGTGGAAATTTCAGCACGAAGGAATTTTGCAAGAAATTTTATCGGTCGGTAAGACGCAGGGAGATCATAGGTTGCAAAAATTTGGCAGCCAAACAATCATAACTAGGTAAAAGAAATGCTACAACCCCCCAATAAAATCTATTGTTCATCAAAAGGAAATCAAATCACATTTATGGAAGGCATTACAGAGAGCGCCCAAATTAATATGTGCTTCTAACAATTTTACGCTTGCAGCTATTTAAATAATTTTATTTTTGTGCGATTTTGTGTGTTTTTCTACGTTGTTCCTCTAGGAGCATCAAATTTTGGTAGGTTTCTGTGTGCAACAAGACAGCAATAATAATTTCGAATTCAACGGTGTACTAGTAATTAAAACAATTCGAACGCTCTACAAATAGTAACAAATATTAATCCCCAATACTGTGCAAACAGTAAAAAGAGGCTTCAAAAATTTGGTAGGCAAATAAAACAATTTTAAACAATTTTTCTGCTAATAATCTGCAACAATTAGGGATAACAATCACAATAAATACAATTCCTGCATCATTTTTGCAATTAAATATCGTCTAAAACTTTGCCAAGGGTGGCACACATAGACGTCGCATAAATAAAAGCAAACAAAAACTTTTAAAAATTATTATTATCAGGACAAATACGAAAGCAATAACGTAGGGAGTCATAAAGGCAATTATTTTACGCGTTTAACCGAAAAATAAGTTCACCATTTATAGTATTGGAAAAATTTCACAAATAGGTGCATATACAGTGTGTCCCATAAAGTTCCCTACAAATGGAAAACTTTTTTATTATTGGTTTCTCAGAAAATTTAATTCTTTATAAAATGCTCTGCTTCGCTTCAAAACCTAAAATCAAAAACCAAATGACCGAAATATTGTGTAGTATACAGGGGAGGGTCAAAAACATAAATTCCTCTTAAGAGTAAAGTACCCTTATTTTTAAAAATACAAAAAAGTTTTATAAGAATTAATTGTTTAGAATGAAAAGTTATGCTCAGATTCAAAAGCATGGCCTTCTATTCGAAAAATTAATATTTTTTCAATTTTTTTGAATATTGCCTCTCTTTATTTAAGAACAGTACAACTGTGCTAATGTTTCTTTAAATTAAGTCCTATACAGTCACTTTTCAGGAATATTTAAAGTATTAAAACGAATTGGAAGAATATACAATAATTTTTATTTTTTTATTCAATCGTTAGCTGCATGCCTGTAGAGTAGCTATTTAGCACAATAATTTTTTTGTGAAAATGGTTTTCTTGCATTAAAATGAATCAGGTAATAATCATTTGCAAACGTTTAAACCCTTACGTAATTCAAAACGCTTCAGATTTTCCTTCAAATTATTTATTGAATGCTGGCACATAACAAAATATGAAAAAAACTAATATAGCCATGGGAAACAAATTTGTAAGACAACAAACGAATGTCAGAAATAGAATGTCAGAGTGAGGTGTCTTCGTTGAAGTAAGTGTCTAAAACGTTATAATGCCTGTAAAGCTAACTCTTCAAGATAAAATAGAATTAACATTAATTGTCGGTGAAAATTACAAAACATATAGGGAAGCCGCAGTTTTTTTTAATAATAGACACCCAGAAAAAAACGTACACTTTACTACAATTCGGGATGTACTAAGTAAATTCAAAACCACAGGATGTGTTACCAATCAGTTCAAGACACCTCATGAACCGTCAGTCACCACAGAGGATACAGTTAACAATGTGATACTGTCTGCTGTTGAAAATCCCAAGGATTCCTTACGAAAAAGGTCGGATATATTGCCCAATAACATAAGTAAGCATACAATTGGTAGAATTCTTAAATCAAATCGATTCCGGCCAAATAAACCAAAATTTATTCACACCTTAAACCAGGCAGATTTTGATCAAAGGTTTGAATTTTTTGGATGGTTTCAAGGAGAGCTTGAAGATAATTCGCTTTTTGCGAGAAAAATTCTGTTTACCGATGAAGCGACATTTACATCGAATGGAGTAGTTAGCTCTCAAAACTGCCGGTGGTGGAGTGATACTAATCCCAACTTTACGATCCAATCTCGTGACCAGTATTCCTTCAAAACAAATGTCTGGTGCGGGATGTATAAGAACAGAATATTAGGACCATTTTTCTTTAGACAAACCATGAACTCTGAAAGGTATTTGGATTTCTTACAACACCAAATTTTTGAATTTCTACATGAACGAACCATCGTCGAAAGGTCCGAAATGTTGTATCAACATGATGGAGCACCGTGTCATAGCACAAGAAATGTACGAGAAAACCTACATAATATTTTTAACGGGAGAGTTATAGGACGGTATTTTGAAAATTCTTGGCCAGCGAGATTTCCGGATCTTACTCCATTGGATTTCTTTTTGTGGGGCTACTTAAAACAAAAGGTATATCAAAAAAGACCATTTCAGGATATTGACCATTTAGAAAGAGTGATCACAGAAGCAGTCCATTCAATTACCTCTAGTCAAATAAAAAATGTGTTAAAAAAATTTTCAAAAAGAACTTTAGTTTGCATGGAGAGATTGGGAGGATATATTGAAGCAGCTGTTCAATAAGCTATTATCTTATGTTATCAGTTAATTTCTAGTGTGTTAAAAGTGTTTTTAAATATTTCAATAACAAATTGTGTGTTATTTTAGTTTTATTTCATAGTGTACTATGAAAATATGTTTATTTATATCATGTTGTAACGTTTACTTTTACATCCTTCAAAACGTCTAGTTGTTGTTACATAGTTTGAAGGATTATCTGAAGCGTTTTGGATTATATGTATAAGGGTTTAAACGTTTGTCTTACAAATTTGTTTCCCATGGCTATAGTAGTTTTTTTCATATTTTGTTATGTGCCAGCATTCAATAAATAATTTGAAGGAAAATCTGAAGCGTTTTGAATTACGTAAGGGTTTAAACGTTTGCAAATGATTATTACCTGATTCATTTTAATGCAAGAAAACCATTTTCACAAAAACAATTAATGTGCTAAATAGCTACTCTACAGGCATGCAGCTAACGATTGAATAAAAAAATAAAAATTATTGTATATTCTTCCAATTCGTTTTAATACTTTAAATATTTCTGAAAAGTGACTGTATAGGACTTAATTTAAAGAAACATTAGCACAGTTGTACTGTTCTTAAATAAAGAGAGGCAATATTAAAAAAAATTGAAAAAATATTAATTTTTCGAATAGAAGGCCATGCTTTTGAATCTGAGCATAACTTTTCATTCTAAACAATTAATTCTTATAAAACTTTTTTGTATTTTTAAAAATAAGGGTACTTTACTCTTAAGAGGAATTTATGTTTTTGACCCTCCCCTGTATACTACACAATATTTCGGTCATTTGGTTTTTGATTTTAGGTTTTGAAGCCAAGCAGAGCATTTTATAAAGAATTAAATTTTCTGAGAAACCAATAATAAAAAAGTTTTCCATTTGTAGGGAACTTTATGGGACACACTGTATATACGGATTTTTAAATAATCAGTGAGCACTTAGCTAAAAATTTCGCAAATCATAAAGTAATTAGCGTAGAAAGGCTATATTTTCAAATATTTTAGGTCAAAATTTAAAATAAAATGGTATCGCACGCAACAGCCACGGAATTGCCGTCAGGTAATCAAGCAACATTACAACCATTTGTGACGCTAGGTATGATTGCGTCTACCGTGGAAAATTTTAGTGGCAAAAATAACATTAGGCAATACTTTGAAAAATTAGACCAACGAGGCATTTTAGACAATTGGTCGGATAGTACAAAATTAAACATATTGAAATATAGGTTAACAGGGGATGCTTATAGTTATTTTAGAACCAACCAAGACCTCGACAGTTTGAGTTATAATGAGTTAAAGGAAAAACTAATAGGCAAGTTTACACCAGCGAAAATACCGGGCGAAGCGCTCATACGGCTCGGTAAATGTTATCAAAAATACGACGAATCAATAGCTAATTATGTGTTGCGATTAAAAACATTAGGCACAGAAATTTTAACAGACGATTTAAAACATGCGACGGACAGTGAAAAGCCTGGTTTAAGGAAGAAAAACGGGGAATTACTTTTGAATCAATTTCGAACAGGGGTACACAAAAACATTTTGAAACAGCTAGGTCCACTATTAATGCGAACCGAGAACGTAGATTTGGACAAAGCGGAACAATTTGCCATTCAATTTGAATTACCAGACAAAATGTTTATAAATAAATATAATAATAATACAGTTTTTACAATGCGCGCAACACAAAGCAGAACTTGTTTTAATTGCGGTCGTAATAATCACATAGCACAAAATTGTTATTGGAAGTTTAGGCAACATCACCAAACAAGAAACAACGACTTCAGGTTTAGCACAGGGCGGAATCAGCCAAATTTTTACAAGGCACAAAATAATGCAAATCCTAATGTTAGGTCGGAAAAATTTCACAGGTATCAAGGATATGTTAACAATAACTTAGGCGGTCAAACCAATCTTAACAATAAAAGGGAACATAATTTTTATAAGCCGCAGGGCGGATTTAATCAGAATAATCAAATTACAGGGTGGCAGTCACCCAATTACAACAATTACACGGGAAATAATGCAAGAAAAAAGTCACAACACTAGAATAAATTTTAAAATTATAAAGGTACGCACAGTTAGAAAAAAAATCAATTATAATAGTAGGTAATATACAACAAAATATTGAGGTAATAACGCTAACAGTAATAGAAACGTTAAGGCGAAGGTAAACTCCAGAAGCTACGAGGGAAATTAAAAAAAAAGCGGGACTAGGGAAGAACTCACAATAAGGTAAATAAAAATTTTAAGTTATGCTTGGCTAATTAATAATAAAACGGTGAAAAAAATTTCCACCTGCACCCTAACAGTATGGGGCAGGGAATTAACAATTTGCGCCAATCCAAAGCAATGATTAACAATTTTAAAATGCGGTACAATTAAATTAATAATGAAATAAGTACAGAGGAGGTATTAAATAACAATAGCGATACACAAGAAGATTATAATGAAGATATTTTAGAAGAAAGAAAAATAAGGAAATATAGCTGTCAGGTACAAAAATTAAGAGATTTCAGGGATTCCAGTCACCCCAGGTAGGAGGGAAAAACGACGGAATACCCATAAAAATTGTAGTGGGAATTGTGGGTCTCAATCATCGTCAGAGGTTCGAGACGGAGGTTGCACTCAGCAACATTACTCGCTCTTGCATTCGACAAGAGGTGGAGTGACACAATGCGAAATTTAAGAAATCTCAGGGATTCCAGTAACCCCAAGTAGGAGGGAAAAACGATGGAATACCCATAAACAAGTAAAGTTGGGAATTGTGGGTCTCAATCATCGGCAGAGGTTCGAGACGGAGGTTGCACTCAGCAACATTACTCGCTCTTGGATTGTCCATGAGGTGGAGTGACACAATTCGAAGATTCTCAAGAAAAAGCTCAAAGGAACCGAAAACAGGATCCGCAGCTAGAGAATCAGTAGGAAGCAAGAAGGCAAATAAAACCAATAAAAAGAGGGACGTCATACAGGCTGATCACCTAGACGCAATCTTAAACTCTTTAGTGCGCAAAGAGGATATTGGAAACAGTGCCGGAAAAGTCACGGGAAAAGTGACAAGGAACTAAGGAGAAAGTTCAGTAAGGAAGACATGGTTCACAAAGGTAAAAATGCTAGGAGAAAGCATATAAATGGAAATGCCAATGAAGTAGGCAATATTTTTATCCACAGTGTTGGAAAACTAAGTGAAGAAGAAGAAAAATAAATCCTGCAGCAAAACTATGAAAATAAAGTAAGGAAGAAAAAGAAGGAAGATAAGTTACGTAGGGATTCGAAAGAAGAATCTAAGAAAAATAAGGAAGAAAAATTAGGTAGGGATTCGAAAGAAGAATCTAAGAAAATAAAGGAGGAAAATTTAAAATGGGTAAGTAAAAAGGTACCGAATTATTTAGAAGTGTTCCAAGGAAGTAATATAAAGGAACAGGTAAATATGGTAAGTGAAAACCTTGTGTATCGAAGAAACAAAACTTAGGCGAAGAAAAAAAAGGAAGAAGAAATTCAAGAAAATCAAGAAAGTGCAGAATACGAAGAAAAAGGAAATAAAAGTATTATAAACTTAATACTACCTCCCCGTACCAAAATAAATCATGAAGCTAAAAATATAAATTTCACCAAAATAAATTGAGAAGCTAAAAATATAAATTTCACCAAAATAAATTGCAAAGCTAAAAATATAAACTTTACCAAAATAAATTGAGAAGCTAAAACTATATAAATTTCACCGAAATAAACTGCAAAGCCAAAAATATAAAGATTAAAAATAAGCAATAAAGATGAAACTACATAATTATTAAATAATAAACAAAATATATAAATAATACAAAAATAAACAATACAATATTCATTTCACACATTAACAGTATTAGCCACACACAAGCTTAAGCAAGGCGTAAGGTAAGTATGTTAAAATAAAGATTGGTATTTATAAAAATAAAAATAAAATAATAAGCAAATATCAAAATTTTAGGAACATTCAGGTAAAAATAACAACGAAAAATTATTATTCAATAAGTTCTGTTATTAAATCCAAGGACTGTTCAACAATCCATTTTTTAAATTGCGTTTATAGGTTTCTAAATTATTTGATAATTTAATATGAGTTGGTATACTAGTAATTTTTTTTAAACACAAATAACGGGTATGTTTTTGAGAAGTTGCTTTATTATAAAATACAAATAAACAATAAAAATCGTAAAGGCAACAATAAATAATAAAGGTAAATAAGGAAACATTAAGAAATAAATAAAATAAATAGAAGAATAAAAAAAAAGTTACACCAAATTATATTCCCTGTGTGGACAACGGGGTTTAGAATATTTCCACCGCTTAGGAGTCTAGCGGGTCGTAAAAGGCGACCAATAGACATCCAAAAATAAGGAACGAATAAGAAAAAGCATCAAGTAATAAATAAATATAAAGTACGATGTTAGTACTTCAGATCGTTAACAATGATGAAATAAAAATAAATAAACACTGTCTATGGTAAATTTTTTTCAAGGTGAAGTTAGTAAAAAGCATTAATACGATAATATTAAAACAATTTTCTAATTCGGTACCAAAACAATTAACAAATACTAACAATATTTTTAAAAATAAATATCAGGGTACAGTTACGTAAGGAAAAATAAATAATGGGAATTAATATTAAGTAGAAATAATAATATTTTAAAGCTTACTAACGTAGGAGGAATTACAAGGAAATAGAATAATGGGAAATAATCATTTAAAACATTTTTAAACATAATTACGTTATTACCAATAATAAACAGCGAAGCTAAAAGGAGAAACAGTTAGTTTATCAAATGTAAATAATTTTAATTTTCAATAGAATGACGATATACGATTAACCAAGGATCAAACATTTGTTTTGTTTCTCATTTGAGTTTCAGTGGAAATGGTTTAAATGACAAATATGATTTTAACTAAGAACTATGAAATTTATAATTAAGTGATAATATTTGCAAATTAATCTTTTTGCACTAATAATATGAATGCGAAGCTAAAAAGAGAAACGGTTGCTTAGGCAAATAGAAACCAATTTTAATTTTCAATATAATAACATGTGAATATTTTTTTTAATTTTAATTTTTCAATGATTATCAACTTGTTTTATGTTTCTCATTAGAGTTTCAAAGTTAATAGTTGATTTTAAGTTATAAGATTTAAAGTGGGAATTAGAAACATTACTTATTCAAAATTCATATTACTGATAGGTTAACAAAAATGCTCATACCGTTGTTGACATTAATATCAAGTGAATAGTGCGCGTACAAGTTCGCGATTATAACATACAAAGGAACAAACCCAACAACATTACATCAGTATCCAGCCAGGACATAGCCGATTGCCCAAATCCACAGCAGGACTACAAGAAAAAATCATACAAGGGAATGAATTTAAGCAATATAAAGTTTACGCATTTTTGGTAGAGGTTACAAAAAATATAACCCAATATGGGATGCATTAAAGTTCCTTAAAGGTAGCCGAAGGTCAGAGAACCGCTTTTAAGGTACCAGGAAAATACCCAAATGTGGGATGCAATTAAGGTCCTCAAGGGTAGCCGAAGGTCAGTGAACCGTTGTTAAGGCACCAGGACAAGAAAAATGACGAAGCGTACATAGATACGAAAATATAAGAATTGATTATGAAGTAATAAGAAAAATATTAATTAATGGTACCACTACAGCAATAGGAAGCGTAGTAGGTGAAGTAACCGAAGACGCCAAATGCGAATGAGGATCGTACAATGAAGACGATCAATCGTAGTCAAAAGTTATAGTAACTGCAGCAATAAAAAGGAATACAAAGGAATATTATGCTACAGTAAATTGGGAAGAAAAATAAATTAGCTTAAATTCAGAAGTTTCATGTGAATATACAGCAGTCATTGTGTAAATTCCAGTTATGAAGAAATAGTATGGGATTACTACAAGACACCGCATTTGACAAAAGGCTCAGATAATGTACCATGGGAAAGCAGAAGTAATATCACAAATAAATAAAACAACGACTCAAATCTTAGTAATCGAAGAACGAAGATAACATTTTCACCTCATCATTAAATAAAATCAGCCACTTATACAGTTTTCCAACCCGTAATTATCCTTTACTCTGGAGGCCGTCATGCCTGCAACAATAGCCTCTGTTGCACCTTCCTTTTCCCTTACCTTTGGGAAGAAATTCCAAGCACAACAATTAATAATTAATAATACAATCACAAATAAATACGAAGACGAATATATACAAATAATAATATAATATTAATAAATAGTTAACGCGATTAAATAATAAATACTAGTAAGGAAACCATAAATAAATACAAAGAAGAGGTGCGATTAATAAAATAAAAATTTAAAAAGGCGACAACACGAATGAAAAGTATAGAAAAATAGGATAATGCAGAGGAGGAAGTAAACCAATTATCGGAAGGAAGAAGACCGATCCGAAAAACAGCAGCCTACAGCCGAAGGATGCCACTCCACGTCAACACAGTAGTGAAACGCGAAGTGCGGGAGTGTTTCAAAAGCAGAGTATTAAAACAAAATCAGTGGATAAATCATATTAAAAAAGAGTGTAGTGCGAAGTCAACTGCGTCACAAAGCAGAGCAATAAAAACAAGTGAGCGCAAAACACGGTATGTGGCATAAAGACACCTTAGGGCAATAAATTAAGGAAAATGGAGTAGAGGGAAGTGGATGGTTCTGGAACCTCCCCCCACCACTTGACCTTGAGTTCAAGGCAAGGCCACGTTCAAGCCCAAGATCACATGCAAGGCGAGGCCACGTGTAAGCCCAAGGTCATGTTCGAAGCGAGGCCACGTTCGGAGCGAGGCCACGTTCAAGGTCAAACCCGCGTTCGAGGTTGAGGCTACTTTAAAAAAATTCAAGGTCAAGATCGCGTTTACGGCCAAGGGCATAGAAAGAGTTAAGTAGTGCTTAGAACAGACTGCGCTTAACATATTTATTTAAAAAATTAGGCATGAAGTAAACGCCTAGGATACTTCATGTCTAAATTATGACTCGACTAGGATTCGAACCTAGGTCTCCCTGTATATCTGCAATCTGCAGCCGAGGGTATCTTTACCTCTAGACCATCGAGTCGGATAGAATATTTGGTTACTCATCCAGAGTACCTTCGTAGAGTGAAAGATACACATAATTTAATAAAAAAAGTTATATTTAAGATGCACATACAAAGAGTAATTACAGTAGTGGCTAGACTAAATGATTATAATACCAACAGATTAAGAAATACGTTACAGACATACACATTAGAGCGAATAAAATAGTGCTTAAAACAATAGTAGATATACAGCAGGAATTATCCGCGGGCGAGAGCAGCTTCTTCAAGACATCAGGTTTATTTTTTAGCAAAATCGTTTGCCAATTCGTATCTACCGCATATGAAGGGAAATGGTATTTTATCTTGAACGTTAAAACGTTATGTTCAGTAAAGTTATTCACTTGTATTTTAAAAACGGAAATAGTTGTCAAGGAACTGGTATCCATTTTACGCCACGTCACGTTGTGCACTCCATCATTGTAGGCGAAAGAAGCTGAACTGCACCGCGGCGGTTGAAGGACGTAGAGAATCCCATCATGAACTGCAGCGAGAGCAACCAAAAATTGTATTGGTAGCATGTTCAACAAGTCGATGGCAACTAGGGAATGGTTTGGCGCCGCACTTTGCATCACTTATGACAACAGCAACCTTTTGTTTTGTCGGCCGCACCCGTTCCATTGTTGCCAGCCACATCTACTCCTGGGGAAAAATGCAACGCATCGAAAAGTTGATAAGTCAAGTCTTCGATGGTTTGTAATTGCTGGTAGACCTTGGCAATTTTGCAGTTGGGTGACCAACGGAGGTGTTCAGATAGGGGTTTGTCATTGCGCTCCCAACCAGAAATTTGAACTCCGCAGTAGAAACACTGTACACAATTAATCGTGTCGCTGATGCAAAAGAAACCGGCACCTGCTAGCGATTCTGGAGTTTGACCTCGACTCCAATCGCCGAATGTTCGTAGCCGTTTGGAGTAGCTCCCAAATTCTGGATGTCGAGGTTCTGAGCTCATGATGGCAACTAACTACGCACACGTTTGTGAAAGTTTTATATTCTACAATTCAAGGTCACAATCTCGAAACTTTAAAATAAAACCACAGAAATATTTGTAAATATATTTATTTATTTCCAAGTGTAAGTTATATATGTAACTTTCCCATCCTCCAGTAGGCCTAGGTACCGGTCCACTGGCTTGAAGATGTTGGTCTGCCACCACACAGCTGACGATCCGTCGAAGACTGCAGGCCACGTCCGTAAGGTGGTCGTCTCCGCTAGGGTCTCTCCTTGTAGGTTCAAGGCGTACTCCATTGTGACCACTGCCTGGAGAGACCGTTGAGAGGATGCTGGAGGGCAACTAGCCAAAAACCGGCGAAAATGACGGTAAAATTGTTCTGCATTCTTAAAGTTAGTTGCCATAGCTGCTTGATGATTATGGTAGGTGCTGGAGGATTATGATGACTGTTACAGAAAACAGGCAACTTAATATAGGAGCGTAGTCAAGGATGGGAACGTAGAAGGTCAAGGGTCTTACCTTGAGATTCACATATAAAGCGTAACGTTTTTCCACCACGGCTACCAGTCATCATGCCTGATATTGTTGTTGATGCGCTCTTTGAAGATGCTCCCACATTTTACAAGGAGTTTGAATACTTCATCACCTCCGAACCGAGACCTCCATCAGCTCGTCAACTCCAGGCTGCCGTAACAATAGACTATTCCATGAGTCTTGGAAGCGAGCGCCTATGGCAGTCGACCCTCCTGAGGACGCTACCCACCACATACGAGGGTGACCCATTCCTGTGGTGGCGGCGGCATGTAGAGGTCCCCATCCAGCGCTTTCTCGCTCGGCTAGCAGATGGGGATGTAGTGTATATTACTTATTGTTGGCTTAATTAAATATATGTATATAAAGGGGTCTGTGTTTTATTGCACTCCTAGCGACGTCTATGATTATTGATATTTTATAAGTAGAAGCCCACGCTTTCAGTATTCATATCCAGTTCGACGCTTGAGCAATGCCTATCGATAAATTTGGTAAACATATGCATGCGAATTCCACATCACACCCGCAGGTGTTTGTGGTTGAAGAGCTAAGCGAGCCTTTATATTATGAACGAGATTTACAACTAGTATCCATTGCCGTCAATGATGATAGATGGTACATCCTAGCGCATGGTGACATCGAATATACTATTCCCTTCCGTGAAGCTGAAATAACAAACGTCTTACTTTATCCCGAAAATACCGAAATTTATATCAACAGGTTGGGGTCATATAAATTACAGGAAATGATCGGGAAGACATTAAAAAAGGGTGATATGCTAAAATTTTGGGCAGTCAAGCCAAATATGTTATATGTGGAATTTCAACTCAAGGTTCCCATAATTGTTGAGTCCAAAAAGGTAGTGCAGTAAACATGACTTCAAGGTCGCGTTTACGGTCACCTCCTACCACATATAACCTTGGAAATGTGAAAATAAAAGCGCGTAGAAGAGTCGGCAAGGGTAGTAGCATCCGATAGTCGTGCAGAAATGGAAGCCTTGTTGAAAGCTATTGAGGTAGTTCAGAGTAATAAAGCAAGAAAGCCGCAACCACTGTTCTGTCCGGAACTTCTGAATAGTAGGACGTACAAATTAAATAAATCAAGTTCTAAGTACGTCAGTGTAGGGTTTGATTGGAGTTCGCAATTTAACCCAAGTATTATAATACGGGGTGCCAAAAATGACTGGGTGCAGTTAAATGAATGGGAGTGGACAGCCCTGATTGCAAATCAAGGAGTGATTTCCAACTACTTGTATTCTCTCGACGGTGAGTGGCCAGCTCTGGAAATAGGAAAGAAGAGGATTGTATTTGAAGCGATCCAGACAAGGAAAATAATCAAATTGGAGGAAGTGGGCTTGTCAGAGGTGCGTTTAGCGAGCGAAACTGTAGAAGAATTGTGGCGCTTGCAGAAACTCGTGGAAGCGCGATTCGCACAATTAAAAGCGTTACACTTTGAGAGTTTCTATAAAGAAATAGTAAAGGGTGTAGCAAACCTTTGTGGAGACTGTTTAGTAAATGTATGGTCTGTAGTGGATCAGCTGGAGGAGAACTCTGAAAAGACTGCGTGTATGGTGGAAGTGCTAACGTTCGCAAGTTCTATGGTAAAGTGCGACATCGAAGTGGAAGCCCTGAGTCGTCAGTTGGCAGTGTAGTCATGTGGATGAATTATAGAGAGGCTGCTCGACCGGCTGCAAGAGACGTACCTAGTGCGGTTGAACGATTAGTGAGTTCGTTAAAGGATTTAGCTTTCGAAGCGTCGCACGAAGTCGTATATGGGTTAGGACGTTCCGGATTCAGTGACGAAGAGTTGTATAA
>CALNHX010008602.1:0-58763 GCA_940337035.1 Agriotes lineatus
CAAGCGCTTAATCTGAAAAATTCACACTCTATAAAACTCCCAGAGTGCTGTATCGGCAGCCAGCTGTAGTTAATCGTTCATATTGTCACATGTGGGTGCCATGAATAGGGATAAACTAAATAAAATGAAATGAAAGGTCCGCTGATGTCGCAAGAGCACTTATTAAACGCTGTGATAATGTCAATTCAGCATTCAATTGCTAGGAGGGGCATAAAGATATTTCTTTTGCAATACTACTACACGTAAAATACACCAGAAGTGCATATAAAGCTTTGTCTCCTGTGGCCCTTCGCAAGAGCATAATCTGAGAAATACACAGTCTATAAAACTCCCAGAGTGCTATTTTGGCATCCAGCTATATTAAATCGTTCATATTGCCACTGTTGTCTGCCATAAATATGAATAAAATCTAACATAATGCAATGAAAGGTTGGATGAAGTCGCAAATACACTTATTAAACGCTATTTAAATGTAGATTCAACTTCAATTGCTAGGGGAGGCATAAATTTATATCTTTTGCAATACTACTACACGTAAAATACACCAGAAGTGCACATAAAGCTTTATTTTTCCTTGTGGCCACTCCCAAGCGCTTAATCTGAAAAATTCACACTCTATAAAACTCCCAGAGTGCTGTATCGGCAGCCAGCTGTAGTTAATCCTTCATATTGTCACATGTGGGTGCCATGAATATGGATAAAATATAATAAAATGAAATGAAAGGTCCGCTGATGTCGCAAGAGCACTTATTAAACGCTGTGGTAATGTCAATTCAGCATTCAATTGCTAGGAGGGGCATAAAGATATTTCTTTTGCAATACTACTACACGTAAAATACACCAGAAGTGTATATAAAGCTTTGTCTCCTATGGCCCTTCGCAAGAGCATAATCTGAGAAATACACAGTCTATAAAACTCCCAGAGTGCTATTTTGGCAGCCAGCTATATTATATCGTTCATATTGACACTGGTGTCTGCCATAAATATGAATAAAATCTAACATAATGCAATGAAAGGTTTGATGAAGTCGCAAATACACTTATTAAACGCTATTTAAATGTAGATTCAACTTTCAATTGCTAGGGGAGGCATAAATTTATATCTTTTGCAATACTACTACACGTAAAATACACCAGAAGTGCACATAAAGCTTTATGTTTCCTTGTGGCCACTCCCAAGCGCTTAATCTGAAAAATTCACACTCTATAAAATTCCCAGAGTGCTGTATCGGCAGCCAGCTGTAGTTAATCCTTCATATTGTCACATGTGGGTGCCATGAATATGGATAAAATATAATAAAATGAAATGAAAGGTCCGCTGATGTCGCAAGAGCACTTATTAAACGCTGTGATAATGTCAATTCAGCATTCAATTGCTAGGAGGGGCATAAAGATATTTCTTTTGCAATACTACTACACGTAAAATACACCAGAAGTGTATATAAAGCTTTGTCTCCTATGGCCCTTCGCAAGAGCATAATCTGAGAAATACACAGTCTATAAAACTCCCAGAGTGCTATTTTGGCAGCCAGCTATATTAAATCGTTCATATTGACACTGGTGTCTGCCATAAATATGAATAAAATCTAACATAATGCAATGAAAGGTTTGATGAAGTCGCAAATACACTTATTAAACGCTATTTAAATGTAGATTCAACTTTCAATTGCTAGGGGAGGCATAAATTTATATCTTTTGCAATACTACTACACGTAAAATACACCAGAAGTGCACATAAAGCTTTATGCTTCCTTGTGGCCACTCCCAAGCGCTTAATCTGAAAAATTCACACTCTATAAAACTCCCAGAGTGCTGTATCGGCAGCCAGCTGTAGTTGATCCTTCATATTGTCACATATGGGTGCCATGAATATGGATAAAATATAATAAAATGAAATGAAAGGTCCGCTGATGTCGCAAGAGCACTTATTAAACGCTGTGATAATGTCAATTCAGCATTCAATTGCTAGGAGGGGCATAAAGATATTTCTTTTGCAATACTACTACACGTAAAATACACCAGAAGTGTATATAAAGCTTTGTCTCCTATGGCCCTTCGCAAGAGCATAATCTGAGAAATACACAGTCTATAAAACTCCCAGAGTGCTATTTTGGCAGCCAGCTATATTAAATCGTTCATATTGACACTGGTGTCTGCCATAAATATGAATAAAATCTAACATAATGCAATGAAATGTTTGATGAAGTCGCAAATACACTTATTAAACGCTATTTAAATGTAGATTCAACTTTCAATTGCTAGGGGAGGCATAAATTTATATCTTTTGCAATACTACTACACGTAAAATACACCAGAAGTGCACATAAAGCTTTATGTTTCCTTGTGGCCACTCCCAAGCGCTTAATCTGAAAAAATCACACTCTATAAAAATCCCAGAGTGCTATTTCGGCAGCCAGCTGTAGTTAATCGTTCATATTGTCACATGTGGGTGCCATGAATAGGGATAAAATAAAATGAAATGAAAGGTCCGCTGATGTCGCAAGAGCACTTATTAAACGCTGTGATAATGTCATTTCAGCATTCAATTGCTAGGAGGGGCATAAAGATATTTCTTTTGCAATACTACTACACGTAAAATACACCAGAAGTGCATATAAAGCTTTGTCTCCTGTGGCCCTTCGCAAGAGCATAATCTGAGAAATACACAGTCTATAAAACTCCCAGAGTGCTATTTTGGCATCCAGCTATATTAAATCGTTCATATTGACACTGGTGTCTGCCATAAATATGAATAAAATCTAACATAATGCAATGAAAGGTTGGATGAAGTCGCAAATACACTTATTAAACGCTATTTAAATGTAGATTCAACTTTCAATTGCTAGGGGAGGCATAAATTTATATCTTTTGCAATACTACTACACGTAAAATACACCAGAAGTGCACATAAAGCTTTATGTTTCCTTGTGGCCACTCCCAAGCGCTTAATCTGAAAAATTCACACTCTATAAAAATCCCAGAGTGCTATTTCGGCAGCCAGCTGTAGTTAATCGTTCATATTGTCACATGTGGGTGCCATGAATAGGGATAAAATAAAATAAAATGAAATGAAAGGTCCGCTGATGTCGCAAGAGCACTTATTAAACGCTGTGATAATGTCAATTCAGCATTCAATTGCTAGGAGGGGCATAAAGATATTTCTTTTGCAATACTACTACACGTAAAATACACCAGAAGTGCATATAAAGCTTTGTCTCCTGTGGCCCTTCGCAAGAGCATAATCTGAGAAATACACAGTCTATAAAACTCCCAGAGTGCTATTTTGGCATCCAGCTATATTAAATCGTTCATATTGACACTGGTGTCTGCCATAAATATGAATAAAATCTAACATAATGCAATGAAAGGTTTGATGAAGTCGCAAATACACTTATTAAACGCTATTTAAATGTAGATTCAACTTTCAATTGCTAGGGGAGGCATAAATTTATATCTTTTGCAATACTACTACACGTAAAATACACCAGAAGTGCACATTAAGCTTTATGTTTCCTTGTGGCCACTCCCAAGCGCTTAATCTGAAAAAATCACACTCTATAAAAATCCCAGAGTGCTATTTCGGCAGCCAGCTGTAGTTAATCGTTCATATTGTCACATGTGGGTGCCATGAATAGGGATAAAATAAAATGAAATGAAAGGTCCGCTGATGTCGCAAGAGCACTTATTAAACGCTGTGATAATGTCATTTCAGCATTCAATTGCTAGGAGGGACATAAAGATATTTCTTTTGCAATACTACTACACGTAAAATACACCAGAAGTGCATATAAAGCTTTGTCTCCTGTGGCCCTTCGCAAGAGCATAATCTGAGAAATACACAGTCTATAAAACTCCCAGAGTGCTATTTTGGCAGCCAGCTGTAGTTAATCGTTCATATTGTCACATGTGGGTGCCATGAATAGGGATAAAATAAAATAAAATGAAATGAAAGGTCCGCTGATGTCGCAAGAGCACTTATTAAACGCTGTGATAATGTCAATTCAGCATTCAATTGCTAGGAGGGGCATAAAGATATTTCTTTTGCAATACTACTACACGTAAAATACACCAGAAGTGCATATAAAGCTTTGTCTCCTGTGGCCCTTCGCAAGAGCATAATCTGAGAAATACACAGTCTATAAAACTCCCAGAGTGCTATTTTGGCATCCAGCTATATTAAATCGTTCATATTGACACTGGTGTCTGCCATAAATATGAATAAAATCTAACATAATGCAATGAAAGGTTTGATGAAGTCGCAAATACACTTATTAAACGCTATTTAAATGTAGATTCAACTTTCAATTGCTAGGGGAGGCATAAAGATATATCTTTTGCAATACTGCTACACGTAAAATACACCAGAAGTGCACATAAAGCTTTATGTTTCCTTGTGGCCACTCCCAAGCGCTTAATCTGAAAAATGCACACTCTATAAAACTCCCAGAGTGCTGTATCGGCAGCCAGCTGTAGTTAATCCTTCATATTGTCACATGTGGGTGCCATGAATATGGATAAAATATAATAAAATGAAATGAAAGGTCCGCTGATGTCGCAAGAGCACTCATTAAACGCTGTGATAATGTCAATTCAGCATTCAATTGCTAGGAGGGGCATAAAGATATTTCTTTTGCAATACTACTACACGTAAAATACACCAGAAGTGTATATAAAGCTTTGTCTCCTATGGCCCTTCGCAAGAGCATAATCTGAGAAATACACAGTCTATAAAACTCCCAGAGTGCTATTTTGGCAGCCAGCTATATTAAATCGTTCATATTGACACTGGTGTCTGCCATAAATATGAATAAAATCTAACATAATGCAATGAAAGGTTTGATGAAGTCGCAAATACACTTATTAAACGCTATTTAAATGTAGATTCAACTTTCAATTGCTAGGGGAGGCATAAATTTATATCTTTTGCAATACTACTACACGTAAAATACACCAGAAGTGCACATAAAGCTTTATGTTTCCTTGTGGCCACTCCCAAGCGCTTAATCTGAAAAATTCACACTCTATAAAATTCCCAGAGTGCTGTATCGGCAGCCAGCTGTAGTTAATCCTTCATATTGTCACATGTGGGTGCCATGAATATGGATAAAATAAAATAAAATGAAATGAAAGGTCCGCTGATGTCGCAAGAGCACTCATTAAACGCTGTGATAATGTCAATTCAGCATTCAATTGCTAGGAGGGGCATAAAGATATTTCTTTTGCAATACTACTACACGTAAAATACACCAGAAGTGTATATAAAGCTTTGTCTCCTATGGCCCTTCGCAAGAGCATAATCTGAGAAATACACAGTCTATAAAACTCCCAGAGTGCTATTTTGGCATCCAGCTATATTAAATCGTTCATATTGACACTGGTGTCTGCCATAAATATGAATAAAATCTAACATAATGCAATGAAAGGTTTGATGAAGTCGCAAATACACTTATTAAACGCTATTTAAATGTAGATTCAACTTTCAATTGCTAGGGGAGGCATAAAGATATATCTTTTGCAATACTGCTACACGTAAAATACACCAGAAGTGCACATAAAGCTTTATGTTTCCTTGTGGCCACTCCCAAGCGCTTAATCTGAAAAATGCACACTCTATAAAACTCCCAGAGTGCTGTATCGGCAGCCAGCTGTAGTTAATCCTTCATATTGTCACATGTGGGTGCCATGAATATGGATAAAATATAATAAAATGAAATGAAAGGTCCGCTGATGTCGCAAGAGCACTCATTAAACGCTGTGATAATGTCAATTCAGCATTCAATTGCTAGGAGGGGCATAAAGATATTTCTTTTTCAATACTACTACACGTAAAATACACCAGAAGTGTATATAAAGCTTTGTCTCCTATGGCCCTTCGCAAGAGCATAATCTGAGAAATACACAGTCTATAAAACTCCCAGAGTGCTATTTTGGCAGCCAGCTATATTAAATCGTTCATATTGACACTGGTGTCTGCCATAAATATGAATAAAATCTAACATAATGCAATGAAAGGTTTGATGAAGTCGCAAATACACTTATTAAACGCTATTTAAATGTAGATTCAACTTTCAATTGCTAGGGGAGGCATAAATTTATATCTTTTGCAATACTACTACACGTAAAATACACCAGAAGTGCACATAAAGCTTTATGTTTCCTTGTGGCCACTCCCAAGCGCTTAATCTGAAAAATTCACACTCTATAAAATTCCCAGAGTGCTGTATCGGCAGCCAGCTGTAGTTAATCCTTCATATTGTCACATGTGGGTGCCATGAATATGGATAAAATATAATAAAATGAAATGAAAGGTCCGCTGATGTCGCAAGAGCACTTATTAAACGCTGTGATAATGTCAATTCAGCATTCAATTGCTAGGAGGGGCATAAAGATATTTCTTTTGCAATACTACTACACGTAAAATACACCAGAAGTGTATATAAAGCTTTGTCTCCTATGGCCCTTCGCAAGAGCATAATCTGAGAAATACACAGTCTATAAAACTCCCAGAGTGCTATTTTGGCAGCCAGCTATATTAAATCGTTCATATTGACACTGGTGTCTGCCATAAATATGAATAAAATCTAACATAATGCAATGAAAGGTTTGATGAAGTCGCAAATACACTTATTAAACGCTATTTAAATGTAGATTCAACTTTCAATTGCTAGGGGAGGCATAAATTTATATCTTTTGCAATACTACTACACGTAAAATACACCAGAAGTGCACATAAAGCTTTATGCTTCCTTGTGGCCACTCCCAAGCGCTTAATCTGAAAAATTCACACTCTATAAAACTCCCAGAGTGCTGTATCGGCAGCCAGCTGTAGTTGATCCTTCATATTGTCACATATGGGTGCCATGAATATGGATAAAATATAATAAAATGAAATGAAAGGTCCGCTGATGTCGCAAGAGCACTTATTAAACGCTGTGATAATGTCAATTCAGCATTCAATTGCTAGGAGGGGCATAAAGATATTTCTTTTGCAATACTACTACACGTAAAATACACCAGAAGTGTATATAAAGCTTTGTCTCCTATGGCCCTTCGCAAGAGCATAATCTGAGAAATACACAGTCTATAAAACTCCCAGAGTGCTATTTTGGCAGCCAGCTATATTAAATCGTTCATATTGACACTGGTGTCTGCCATAAATATGAATAAAATCTAACATAATGCAATGAAAGGTTTGATGAAGTCGCAAATACACTTATTAAACGCTATTTAAATGTAGATTCAACTTTCAATTGCTAGGGGAGGCATAAAGATATATCTTTTGCAATACTGCTACACGTAAAATACACCAGAAGTGCACATAAAGCTTTATGTTTCCTTGTGGCCACTCCCAAGCGCTTAATCTGAAAAATGCACACTCTATAAAACTCCCAGAGTGCTGTATCGGCAGCCAGCTGTAGTTAATCCTTCATATTGTCACATGTGGGTGCCATGAATATGGATAAAATATAATAAAATGAAATGAAAGGTCCGCTGATGTCGCAAGAGCACTCATTAAACGCTGTGATAATGTCAATTCAGCATTCAATTGCTAGGAGGGGCATAAAGATATTTCTTTTGCAATACTACTACACGTAAAATACACCAGAAGTGTATATAAAGCTTTGTCTCCTATGGCCCTTCGCAAGAGCATAATCTGAGAAATACACAGTCTATAAAACTCCCAGAGTGCTATTTTGGCAGCCAGCTATATTAAATCGTTCATATTGACACTGGTGTCTGCCATAAATATGAATAAAATCTAACATAATGCAATGAAAGGTTTGATGAAGTCGCAAATACACTTATTAAACGCTATTTAAATGTAGATTCAACTTTCAATTGCTAGGGGAGGCATAAATTTATATCTTTTGCAATACTACTACACGTAAAATACACCAGAAGTGCACATAAAGCTTTATGTTTCCTTGTGGCCACTCCCAAGCGCTTAATCTGAAAAATTCACACTCTATAAAATTCCCAGAGTGCTGTATCGGCAGCCAGCTGTAGTTAATCCTTCATATTGTCACATGTGGGTGCCATGAATATGGATAAAATAAAATAAAATGAAATGAAAGGTCCGCTGATGTCGCAAGAGCACTCATTAAACGCTGTGATAATGTCAATTCAGCATTCAATTGCTAGGAGGGGCATAAAGATATTTCTTTTGCAATACTACTACACGTAAAATACACCAGAAGTGTATATAAAGCTTTGTCTCCTATGGCCCTTCGCAAGAGCATAATCTGAGAAATACACAGTCTATAAAACTCCCAGAGTGCTATTTTGGCATCCAGCTATATTAAATCGTTCATATTGACACTGGTGTCTGCCATAAATATGAATAAAATCTAACATAATGCAATGAAAGGTTTGATGAAGTCGCAAATACACTTATTAAACGCTATTTAAATGTAGATTCAACTTTCAATTGCTAGGGGAGGCATAAAGATATATCTTTTGCAATACTGCTACACGTAAAATACACCAGAAGTGCACATAAAGCTTTATGTTTCCTTGTGGCCACTCCCAAGCGCTTAATCTGAAAAATGCACACTCTATAAAACTCCCAGAGTGCTGTATCGGCAGCCAGCTGTAGTTAATCCTTCATATTGTCACATGTGGGTGCCATGAATATGGATAAAATATAATAAAATGAAATGAAAGGTCCGCTGATGTCGCAAGAGCACTCATTAAACGCTGTGATAATGTCAATTCAGCATTCAATTGCTAGGAGGGGCATAAAGATATTTCTTTTGCAATACTACTACACGTAAAATACACCAGAAGTGTATATAAAGCTTTGTCTCCTATGGCCCTTCGCAAGAGCATAATCTGAGAAATACACAGTCTATAAAACTCCCAGAGTGCTATTTTGGCAGCCAGCTATATTAAATCGTTCATATTGACACTGGTGTCTGCCATAAATATGAATAAAATCTAACATAATGCAATGAAAGGTTTGATGAAGTCGCAAATACACTTATTAAACGCTATTTAAATGTAGATTCAACTTTCAATTGCTAGGGGAGGCATAAATTTATATCTTTTGCAATACTACTACACGTAAAATACACCAGAAGTGCACATAAAGCTTTATGTTTCCTTGTGGCCACTCCCAAGCGCTTAATCTGAAAAATTCACACTCTATAAAATTCCCAGAGTGCTGTATCGGCAGCCAGCTGTAGTTAATCCTTCATATTGTCACATGTGGGTGCCATGAATATGGATAAAATATAATAAAATGAAATGAAAGGTCCGCTGATGTCGCAAGAGCACTTATTAAACGCTGTGATAATGTCAATTCAGCATTCAATTGCTAGGAGGGGCATAAAGATATTTCTTTTGCAATACTACTACACGTAAAATACACCAGAAGTGTATATAAAGCTTTGTCTCCTATGGCCCTTCGCAAGAGCATAATCTGAGAAATACACAGTCTATAAAACTCCCAGAGTGCTATTTTGGCAGCCAGCTATATTAAATCGTTCATATTGACACTGGTGTCTGCCATAAATATGAATAAAATCTAACATAATGCAATGAAAGGTTTGATGAAGTCGCAAATACACTTATTAAACGCTATTTAAATGTAGATTCAACTTTCAATTGCTAGGGGAGGCATAAATTTATATCTTTTGCAATACTACTACACGTAAAATACACCAGAAGTGCACATAAAGCTTTATGCTTCCTTGTGGCCACTCCCAAGCGCTTAATCTGAAAAATTCACACTCTATAAAACTCCCAGAGTGCTGTATCGGCAGCCAGCTGTAGTTGATCCTTCATATTGTCACATATGGGTGCCATGAATATGGATAAAATATAATAAAATGAAATGAAAGGTCCGCTGATGTCGCAAGAGCACTTATTAAACGCTGTGATAATGTCAATTCAGCATTCAATTGCTAGGAGGGGCATAAAGATATTTCTTTTGCAATACTACTACACGTAAAATACACCAGAAGTGTATATAAAGCTTTGTCTCCTATGGCCCTTCGCAAGAGCATAATCTGAGAAATACACAGTCTATAAAACTCCCAGAGTGCTATTTTGGCAGCCAGCTATATTAAATCGTTCATATTGACACTGGTGTCTGCCATAAATATGAATAAAATCTAACATAATGCAATGAAAGGTTTGATGAAGTCGCAAATACACTTATTAAACGCTATTTAAATGTAGATTCAACTTTCAATTGCTAGGGGAGGCATAAATTTATATCTTTTGCAATACTACTACACGTAAAATACACCAGAAGTGCACATAAAGCTTTATGTTTCCTTGTGGCCACTCCCAAGCGCTTAATCTGAAAAAATCACACTCTATAAAAATCCCAGAGTGCTATTTCGGCAGCCAGCTGTAGTTAATCGTTCATATTGTCACATGTGGGTGCCATGAATAGGGATAAAATAAAATGAAATGAAAGGTCCGCTGATGTCGCAAGAGCACTTATTAAACGCTGTGATAATGTCATTTCAGCATTCAATTGCTAGGAGGGGCATAAAGATATTTCTTTTGCAATACTACTACACGTAAAATACACCAGAAGTGCATATAAAGCTTTGTCTCCTGTGGCCCTTCGCAAGAGCATAATCTGAGAAATACACAGTCTATAAAACTCCCAGAGTGCTATTTTGGCATCCAGCTATATTAAATCGTTCATATTGACACTGGTGTCTGCCATAAATATGAATAAAATCTAACATAATGCAATGAAAGGTTTGATGAAGTCGCAAATACACTTATTAAACGCTATTTAAATGTAGATTCAACTTTCAATTGCTAGGGGAGGCATAAATTTATATCTTTTGCAATACTACTACACGTAAAATACACCAGAAGTGCACATTAAGCTTTATGTTTCCTTGTGGCCACTCCCAAGCGCTTAATCTGAAAAAATCACACTCTATAAAAATCCCAGAGTGCTATTTCGGCAGCCAGCTGTAGTTAATCGTTCATATTGTCACATGTGGGTGCCATGAATAGGGATAAAATAAAATGAAATGAAAGGTCCGCTGATGTCGCAAGAGCACTTATTAAACGCTGTGATAATGTCATTTCAGCATTCAATTGCTAGGAGGGGCATAAAGATATTTCTTTTGCAATACTACTACACGTAAAATACACCAGAAGTGCATATAAAGCTTTGTCTCCTGTGGCCCTTCGCAAGAGCATAATCTGAGAAATACACAGTCTATAAAACTCCCAGAGTGCTATTTTGGCATCCAGCTATATTAAATCGTTCATATTGACACTGGTGTCTGCCATAAATATGAATAAAATCTAACATAATGCAATGAAAGGTTGGATGAAGTCGCAAATACACTTATTAAACGCTATTTAAATGTAGATTCAACTTTCAATTGCTAGGGGAGGCATAAATTTATATCTTTTGCAATACTACTACACGTAAAATACACCAGAAGTGCACATAAAGCTTTATGTTTCCTTGTGGCCACTCCCAAGTGCTTAATCTGAAAAATTCACTCTCTATAAAAATCCCAGAGTGCTATTTCGGCAGCCAGCTGTAGTTAATCGTTCATATTGTCACATGTGGGTGCCATGAATAGGGATAAAATAAAATAAAATGAAATGAAAGGTCCGCTGATGTCGCAAGAGCACTTATTAAACGCTGTGATAATGTCAATTCAGCATTCAATTGCTAGGAGGGGCATAAAGATATTTCTTTTGCAATACTACTACACGTAAAATACACCAGAAGTGCATATAAAGCTTTGTCTCCTGTGGCCCTTCGCAAGAGCATAATCTGAGAAATACACAGTCTATAAAACTCCCAGAGTGCTATTTTGGCATCCAGCTATATTAAATCGTTCATATTGACACTGGTGTCTGCCATAAATATGAATAAAATCTAACATAATGCAATGAAAGGTTTGATGAAGTCGCAAATACACTTATTAAACGCTATTTAAATGTAGATTCAACTTTCAATTGCTAGGGGAGGCATAAAGATATATCTTTTGCAATACTGCTACACGTAAAATACACCAGAAGTGCACATAAAGCTTTATGTTTCCTTGTGGCCACTCCCAAGCGCTTAATCTGAAAAATGCACACTCTATAAAACTCCCAGAGTGCTGTATCGGCAGCCAGCTGTAGTTAATCCTTCATATTGTCACATGTGGGTGCCATGAATATGGATAAAATATAATAAAATGAAATGAAAGGTCCGCTGATGTCGCAAGAGCACTCATTAAACGCTGTGATAATGTCAATTCAGCATTCAATTGCTAGGAGGGGCATAAAGATATTTCTTTTGCAATACTACTACACGTAAAATACACCAGAAGTGTATATAAAGCTTTGTCTCCTATGGCCCTTCGCAAGAGCATAATCTGAGAAATACACAGTCTATAAAACTCCCAGAGTGCTATTTTGGCAGCCAGCTATATTAAATCGTTCATATTGACACTGGTGTCTGCCATAAATATGAATAAAATCTAACATAATGCAATGAAAGGTTTGATGAAGTCGCAAATACACTTATTAAACGCTATTTAAATGTAGATTCAACTTTCAATTGCTAGGGGAGGCATAAATTTATATCTTTTGCAATACTACTACACGTAAAATACACCAGAAGTGCACATAAAGCTTTATGTTTCCTTGTGGCCACTCCCAAGCGCTTAATCTGAAAAATTCACACTCTATAAAAATCCCAGAGTGCTATTTCGGCAGCCAGCTGTAGTTAATCGTTCATATTGTCACATGTGGGTGCCATGAATAGGGATAAAATAAAATAAAATGAAATGAAAGGTCCGCTGATGTCGCAAGAGCACTTATTAAACGCTGTGATAATGTCAATTCAGCATTCAATTGCTAGGAGGGGCATAAAGATATTTCTTTTGCAATACTACTACACGTAAAATACACCAGAAGTGCATATAAAGCTTTGTCTCCTGTGGCCCTTCGCAAGAGCATAATCTGAGAAATACACAGTCTATAAAACTCCCAGAGTGCTATTTTGGCATCCAGCTATATTAAATCGTTCATATTGACACTGGTGTCTGCCATAAATATGAATAAAATCTAACATAATGCAATGAAAGGTTGGATGAAGTCGCAAATACACTTATTAAACGCTATTTAAATGTAGATTCAACTTTCAATTGCTAGGGGAGGCATAAAGATATATCTTTTGCAATACTACTACACGTAAAATACACCAGAAGTGCACATAAAGCTTTATGTTTCCTTGTGGCCACTCCCAAGCGCTTAATCTGAAAAATTCACACTCTATAGAACTCCCAGAGTGCTGTATCGGCAGCCAGCTGTAGTTAATCGTTCATATTGTCACATATGGCTGCCATGAATAGGGATAAAATATAATAAAATGAAATGAAAGGTCCGCTGATGTCGCAAGAGCACTTATTAAACGCTATCTTAATGTAGAGTCAGCATTCAAATTGCTAGGGGGGCATAAAGATATTTCTTCTGCAATACTACTACATCAGAAGTGCACATAAAGCTTTATGTTTCAGTGTTGCCATTCCAAGTGAATAATGTTAAAAATACACACTCTATAAAAATCCCAGAGTGCTATTTCGGCAGCCAGCTGTAGTTAATCGTTCATATTGTCACATGTGGGTGCCATGAATAGGGATAAAATATAATAAAATGAAATGAAAGGTCCGCTGATGTCGTAAGAGCACTTATTAAACGCTGTGATAATGTCAATTCAGCATTCAATTGCTAGGAGGGGCATAAAGATATATCTTTTGCAATACTACTACACGTAAAATACACCAGAAGTGCACATAAAGCTTTGTCTCCTGTGGCCCTTTGCAAGAGTATAATCTGAGAAATACACAGTCTATAAAACTCCCAGAGTGCTATTTTGGCAGCCAGCTATATTAAATCGTTCATATTGACACTGGTGTCTGCCATAAATATGAATAAAATCTAACATAATGCAATGAAAGGTTTGATGAAGTCGCAAGTACACTTATTAAACGCTATTTAAATGTAGATTCAACTTTCAATTGCTAGGGGAGGCATAAATTTATATCTTTTGCAATACTACTACACGTAAAATACACCAGAAGTGCACATAAAGCTTTATGTTTCCTTGTGGCCACTCCCAAGCGCTTAATCTGAAAAATTCACACTCTATAAAAATCCCAGAGTGCTATTTCGGCAGCCAGCTGTAGTTAATCGTTCATATTGTCACATGTGGGTGCCATGAATAGGGATAAAATAAAATAAAATGAAATGAAAGGTCCGCTGATGTCGCAAGAGCACTTATTAAACGCTGTGATAATGTCAATTCAGCATTCAATTGCTAGGAGGGGCATAAAGATATTTCTTTTGCAATACTACTACACGTAAAATACACCAGAAGTGCATATAAAGCTTTGTATCCTGTGGCCCTTCGCAAGAGCATAATCTGAGAAATACACAGTCTATAAAACTCCCAGAGTGCTATTTTGGCATCCAGCTATATTAAATCGTTCATATTGACACTGGTGTCTGCCATAAATATGAATAAAATCTAACATAATGCAATGAAAGGTTTGACGAAGTCGCAAATACACTTATTAAACGCTATTTAAATGTAGATTCAACTATCAATTGCTAAGGGAGGCATAAAGATATATCTTTTGCAATACTACTACACGTAAAATACACCAGAAGTGCACATAAAGCTTTATGTTTCCTTGTGGCCACCCCCAAGCGCTTAATCTGAAAAATTCACACTCTATAAAACTCCCAGAGTGCTGTATCGGCAGCCAGCTGTAGTTAATCCTTCATATTGTCACATGTGGGTGCCATGAATATGGATAAAATATAATAAAATGAAATGAAAGGTCCGCTGATGTCGCAAGAGCACTTAATAAACGCTGTGATAATGTCAATTCAGCATTCAATTGCTAGGAGGGGCATAAAGATATTTCTTTTGCAATACTACTACACGTAAAATACACCAGAAGTGCACATAAAACTTTATGGTTTCCTGTGGCTAATCGCAAGTGCATAATCTGAGAAATACGCACTCTATAAAACTCCCAGAGCGTTATTTCGGCAGCCAGGTGTATTAAATCGTTCATATTGACACTGGTGTCTGCCACAAATATGAATAAAATCTAACATAATGCAATGAAAGGTTTGATGAAGTCGCAAATACACTTATTAAACGCTATTTAAATGTAGATTCAACTTTCAATTGCTAGGGGAGGCATAAAGATATATCTTTTGCAATACTACTACACGTAAAATACACCAGAAGTGCACATAAAGCTTTATGTTTCCTTGTGGCCACTCCCAAGCGCTTAATCTGAAAAATTCACACACTATAAAAATCCCAGAGTGCTATTTCGGCAGCCAGCTGTAGTTAATCGTTCATATTGTCACATGTGGGTGCCATGAATAGGGATAAAATAAAATAAAATGAAATGAAAGGTCCGCTGATGTCGCAAGAGCACTTATTAAACGCTGTGATAATGTCAATTCAGCATTCAATTGCTAGGAGGGGCATAAAGATATTTCTTTTGCAATACTACTACACGTAAAATACACCAGAAGTGCATATAAAGCTTTGTCTCCTGTGGCCCTTCGCAAGAGCATAATCTGAGAAATACACAGTCTATAAAACTCCCAGAGTGCTATTTTGGCATCCAGCTATATTAAATCGTTCATATTGACACTGGTGACTGCCATAAATATGAATAAAATCTAACATAATGCAATGAAAGGTTGGATGAAGTCGCAAATACACTTATTAAACGCTATTTAAATGTAGATTCAACTTTCAATTGCTAGGGGAGGCAAAAAGATATATCTTTTGCAATACTACTACACGTAAAATACACCAGAAGTGCACATAAAGCTTTATGTTTCCTTGTGGCCACTCCCAAGCGCTTAATCTGAAAAATTCACACTCTATAAAACTCCCAGAGTGCTGTATCGGCAGCTAGCTGTAGTTAATCCTTCATATTGTCACATGTGGGTGCCATGAATATGGATAAAATATAATAAAATGAAATGAAAGGTCCGCTGATGTCGCAAGAGCACTTATTAAACGCTATCTTAATGTAGATTCAGCATTCAATTTACTCGGAAGGCATAAAGATATTTCATTTGCAATACTAGTACACATAAAATACACCAGAAGCGCACATAAAGCTTTTTGTTTCCCTGATGCCATTCGCAAGTGCATAATATGAAAAATACACACTCTATAAAACTTCGAGAGTGCTATATCGGCAGCTAGCTCTAGTTAATCGTTCATATTGTCACTGATGGGTGCCATGAATACGGATAAAATATAACAAAATGCAATGAAAGGTCCGCTGATGTCGCAAGAGCACTTATTAAACGCTATCTTATTGTAGATTCAGCATTCAATTTGCTAGGGGGGCATAAAGATATTTCTTTTGCAATACTAGTACACCAGAAGTGCACATAAAGCTTTATGTTTCAGTGTTGCCATTCGCAAGTGCATAATGTTAAAAATACACACTCTATAAAAATCCCAGAGTGCTATTTCGGCAGACAGCTGTGGTTAATCGTTCATATTGTCACATGTGGGTGCCATGAATAGGGATAAAATAAAATAAAATGAAATGAAAGGTCCGCTGATGTCGCAAGAGCACTTATTAAACGCTGTGATAATGTCAATTCAGCATTCAATTGCTAGGAGGGGCATAAAGATATATCTTTTGCAATACTACTACACGTAAAATACACCAGAAGTGCATATAAAGCTTTGTCTCCTGTGGCCCTTCGCAAGAGTATAATCTGAGAAATACACAGTCTATAAAACTCCCAGAGTGCTATTTTGGCAGCCAGCTATATTAAATCGTTCATATTGACAGTGGTGTCTGCCATAAATATGAATAAAATCTAACATATGCAATGAAAGGTTTGATGAAGTCGCAAATACACTTATTAAACGCTATTTAAATGTAGATTCAACTTTCAATTGCTAGGGGAGGCATAAATTTATATCTTTTGCAATACTACTACATGTAAAATACACCAGAAGTGCACATAAACCTTTATGTTTCCTTGTGGCCACTCCCAAGCGCTTAATCTGAAAAATTCACACTCTATAAAATTCCCAGAGTGCTGTATCGGCAGCCAGCTGTAGTTAATCCTTCATATTGTCACATGTGGGTGCCATGAATAGGGATAAAATAAAATAAAATGAAATGAAAGGTCCGCTGATGTCGCAAGAGCACTTATTAAACGCTGTGATAATGTCAATTCAGCATTCAATTGCTAGGAGGGGCATAAAGATATATCTTTTGCAATACTACTACACGTAAAATACACCAGAAGTGCATATAAAGCTTTGTCTCCTGTGGCCCTTCGCAAGAGTATAATCTGAGAAATACACAGTCTATAAAACTCCCAGAGTGCTATTTTGGCAGCCAGCTATATTAAATCGTTCATATTGACAGTGGTGTCTGCCATAAATATGAATAAAATCTAACATATGCAATGAAAGGTTTGATGAAGTCGCAAATACACTTATTAAACGCTATTTAAATGTAGATTCAACTTTCAATTGCTAGGGGAGGCATAAATTTATATCTTTTGCAATACTACTACATGTAAAATACACCAGAAGTGCACATAAACCTTTATGTTTCCTTGTGGCCACTCCCAAGCGCTTAATCTGAAAAATTCACACTCTATAAAATTCCCAGAGTGCTGTATCGGCAGCCAGCTGTAGTTAATCCTTCATATTGTCACATCTGGGTGCCATGAATAGGGACAAAATATAATAAAATGAAATGAAAGGTCCGCTGATGTCGCAAGAGCACTTATTAAACGCTGTGATAATGTCAATTCAGTATTCAATTGCTAGGAGGGGCATAAAGATATTTCTTTTGCAATACTACTACACGCAAAATACACCAGAAGTGCACATAAAACTTTATGGTTTTTTGTGGCTATTCGCAAGCGCATAATCTGAGAAATACGCACTCTATAAAACTCCCAGAGTGTTATTTCGGCAGCCAGGTGTATTAAATCGTTCATATTGACACTGGTGTCTGCCATAAATATGAATAAAATCTAACATAATGCAATGAAAGGTTGGATGAAGTCGCAAATACACGTATTAAACGCTATTTAAATGTAGATTCAACTTTCAATTGCTAGGGGAGGCATAAAGATATATCTTTTGCAATACTACTACACGTAAAATACACCAGAAGTGCACATAAAGCTTTATGTTTCAGTGTTGTCATTCGCAAGTGCATAATGTTAAAAATAGACACTCTATAAAAATCCCAGAGTGCTATTTCGGCAGCCAGCTGTAGTTAATCGTTCATATCGTCACATATGGGTGCCATGAATAGGGATAAGATATAATAAAATGAAATGAAAGGTCCGCTGATGTCGCAAGAGCACTTATTAAACGCTATCTTAATGTAGATTCAGCATTCAATTTGCTAGGGGGGCACAAAGATATTTCTTTTGCAATACTAGTACACCAGAAGTGCTCATAAAGCTTTATGTTTCAGTGTTGCCATTCGCAAGTCCATAATGTTAAAAATACACACTCTATAAAAATCCCAGAGTGCTATTTCGGCAGCCAGCTGTGGTTAATCGTTCATATTGTCACATGTGGGTGCCATGAATAGGGATAAAATAAAATAAAATGAAATGAAAGGTCCGCTGATGTCGCAAGAGCACTTATTAAACGCTGTGATAATGTCAATTCAGCATTCAATTGCTAGGAGGGGCATAAAGATATATCTTTTGCAATACTACTACACGTAAAATACACCAGAAGTGCATATAAAGCTTTGTCTCCTGTGGCCCTTCGCAAGAGCATAATCTGAGAAATACACAGTCTATAAAACTCCCAGAGTGCTATTTTGGCAGCCAGCTATATTAAATCGTTCATATTGACAGTGGTGTCTGCCATAAATATGAATAAAATCTAACATATGCAATGAAAGGTTTGATGAAGTCGCAAATACACTTATTAAACGCTATTTAAATGTAGATTCAACTTTCAATTGCTAGGGGAGGCATAAATTTATATCTTTTGCAATACTACTACATGTAAAATACACCAGAAGTGCACATAAACCTTTATGTTTCCTTGTGGCCACTCCCAAGCGCTTAATCTGAAAAATTCACACTCTATAAAATTCCCAGAGTGCTGTATCGGCAGCCAGCTGTAGTTAATCCTTCATATTGTCACATCTGGGTGCCATGAATAGGGACAAAATATAATAAAATGAAATGAAAGGTCCGCTGATGTCGCAAGAGCACTTATTAAACGCTGTGATAATGTCAATTCAGTATTCAATTGCTAGGAGGGGCATAAAGATATTTCTTTTGCAATACTACTACACGCAAAATACACCAGAAGTGCACATAAAACTTTATGGTTTTTAGTGGCTATTCGCAAGCGCATAATCTGAGAAATACGCACTCTATAAAACTCCCAGAGTGGTATTTCGGCAGCCAGGTGTATTAAATCGTTCATATTGACACTGGTGTCTGCCATAAATATGAATAAAATCTAACATAATGCAATGAAAGGTTTGATGAAGTCGCAAGTACACTTATTAAACGCTATTTAAATGTAGATTCAACTTTCAATTGCTAGGGGAGGCATAAATTTATATCTTTTGCAATACTACTACACGTAAAATACACCAGAAATGCACATAAAGCTTTATGTTTCCTTGTGGCCACTCCCAAGCGCTTAATCTGAAAAATTCACACTCTATAAAAATCCCAGAGTGCTATTTCGGCAGCCAGCTGTAGTTAATCGTTCATATTGTCACATGTGGGTGCCATGAATAGGGATAAAATAAAATAAAATGAAATGAAAGGTCCGCTGATGTCGCAAGAGCACTTATTAAACGCTGTGATAATGTCAATTCAGCATTCAATTGCTAGGAGGGGCATAAAGATATTTCTTTTGCAATACTACTACACGTAAAATACACCAGAAGTGCATATAAAGCTTTGTCTCCTGTGGCCCTTCGCAAGAGCATAATCTGAGAAATACACAGTCTATAAAACTCCCAGAGTGCTATTTTGGCATCCAGCTATATTAAATCGTTCATATTGACACTGGTGTCTGCCATAAATATGAATAAAATCTAACATAATGCAATGAAAGGTTGGATGAAGTCGCAAATACACTTATTAAACGCTATTTAAATGTAGATTCAACTTTCAATTGCTAGGGGAGGCATAAAGATATATCTTTTGCAATACTACTACACGTAAAATACACCAGAAGTGCACATAAAGCTTTATGTTTCCTTGTGGCCACTCCCAAGCGCTTAATCTGAAAAATTCACACTCTATAGAACTCCCAGAGTGCTGTATCGGCAGCCAGCTGTAGTTAATCGTTCATATTGTCACATATGGCTGCCATGAATAGGGATAAAATATAATAAAATGAAATGAAAGGTCCGCTGATGTCGCAAGAGCACTTATTAAACGCTATCTTAATGTAGAGTCAGCACTCAAATTGCTAGGGGGGCATAAAGATATTTCTTCTGCAATACTACTACATCAGAAGTGCACATAAAGCTTTATGTTTCAGTGTTGCCATTCCAAGTGAATAATGTTAAAAATACACACTCTATAAAAATCCCAGAGTGCTATTTCGGCAGCCAGCTGTAGTTAATCGTTCATATTGTCACATGTGGGTGCCATGAATAGGGATAAAATATAATAAAATGAAATGAAAGGTCCGCTGATGTCGTAAGAGCACTTATTAAACGCTGTGATAATGTCAATTCAGCATTCAATTGCTAGGAGGGGCATAAAGATATATCTTTTGCAATACTACTACACGTAAAATACACCAGAAGTGCACATAAAGCTTTGTCTCCTGTGGCCCTTTGCAAGAGTATAATCTGAGAAATACACAGTCTATAAAACTCCCAGAGTGCTATTTTGGCAGCCAGCTATATTAAATCGTTCATATTGACACTGGTGTCTGCCATAAATATGAATAAAATCTAACATAATGCAATGAAAGGTTTGATGAAGTCGCAAGTACACTTATTAAACGCTATTTAAATGTAGATTCAACTTTCAATTGCTAGGGGAGGCATAAATTTATATCTTTTGCAATACTACTACACGTAAAATACACCAGAAGTGCACATAAAGCTTTATGTTTCCTTGTGGCCACTCCCAAGCGCTTAATCTGAAAAATTCACACTCTATAAAAATCCCAGAGTGCTATTTCGGCAGCCAGCTGTAGTTAATCGTTCATATTGTCACATGTGGGTGCCATGAATAGGGATAAAATAAAATAAAATGAAATGAAAGGTCCGCTGATGTCGCAAGAGCACTTATTAAACGCTGTGATAATGTCAATTCAGCATTCAATTGCTAGGAGGGGCATAAAGATATTTCTTTTGCAATACTACTACACGTAAAATACACCAGAAGTGCATATAAAGCTTTGTATCCTGTGGCCCTTCGCAAGAGCATAATCTGAGAAATACACAGTCTATAAAACTCCCAGAGTGCTATTTTGGCATCCAGCTATATTAAATCGTTCATATTGACACTGGTGTCTGCCATAAATATGAATAAAATCTAACATAATGCAATGAAAGGTTTGACGAAGTCGCAAATACACTTATTAAACGCTATTTAAATGTAGATTCAACTATCAATTGCTAAGGGAGGCATAAAGATATATCTTTTGCAATACTACTACACGTAAAATACACCAGAAGTGCACATAAAGCTTTATGTTTCCTTGTGGCCACTCCCAAGCGCTTAATCTGAAAAATTCACACTCTATAAAACTCCCAGAGTGCTGTATCGGCAGCCAGCTGTAGTTAATCCTTCATATTGTCACATGTGGGTGCCATGAATATGGATAAAATATAATAAAATGAAATGAAAGGTCCGCTGATGTCGCAAGAGCACTTAATAAACGCTGTGATAATGTCAATTCAGCATTCAATTGCTAGGAGGGGCATAAAGATATTTCTTTTGCAATACTACTACACGTAAAATACACCAGAAGTGCACATAAAACTTTATGGTTTCCTGTGGCTAATCGCAAGTGCATAATCTGAGAAATACGCACTCTATAAAACTCCCAGAGCGTTATTTCGGCAGCCAGGTGTATTAAATCGTTCATATTGACACTGGTGTCTGCCACAAATATGAATAAAATCTAACATAATGCAATGAAAGGTTTGATGAAGTCGCAAATACACTTATTAAACGCTATTTAAATGTAGATTCAACTTTCAATTGCTAGGGGAGGCATAAAGATATATCTTTTGCAATACTACTACACGTAAAATACACCAGAAGTGCACATAAAGCTTTATGTTTCCTTGTGGCCACTCCCAAGCGCTTAATCTGAAAAATTCACACACTATAAAAATCCCAGAGTGCTATTTCGGCAGCCAGCTGTAGTTAATCGTTCATATTGTCACATGTGGGTGCCATGAATAGGGATAAAATAAAATAAAATGAAATGAAAGGTCCGCTGATGTCGCAAGAGCACTTATTAAACGCTGTGATAATGTCAATTCAGCATTCAATTGCTAGGAGGGGCATAAAGATATTTCTTTTGCAATACTACTACACGTAAAATACACCAGAAGTGCATATAAAGCTTTGTCTCCTGTGGCCCTTCGCAAGAGCATAATCTGAGAAATACACAGTCTATAAAACTCCCAGAGTGCTATTTTGGCATCCAGCTATATTAAATCGTTCATATTGACACTGGTGACTGCCATAAATATGAATAAAATCTAACATAATGCAATGAAAGGTTGGATGAAGTCGCAAATACACTTATTAAACGCTATTTAAATGTAGATTCAACTTTCAATTGCTAGGGGAGGCAAAAAGATATATCTTTTGCAATACTACTACACGTAAAATACACCAGAAGTGCACATAAAGCTTTATGTTTCCTTGTGGCCACTCCCAAGCGCTTAATCTGAAAAATTCACACTCTATAAAACTCCCAGAGTGCTGTATCGGCAGCTAGCTGTAGTTAATCCTTCATATTGTCACATGTGGGTGCCATGAATATGGATAAAATATAATAAAATGAAATGAAAGGTCCGCTGATGTCGCAAGAGCACTTATTAAACGCTATCTTAATGTAGATTCAGCATTCAATTTACTCGGAAGGCATAAAGATATTTCATTTGCAATACTAGTACACATAAAATACACCAGAAGCGCACATAAAGCTTTTTGTTTCCCTGATGCCATTCGCAAGTGCATAATATGAAAAATACACACTCTATAAAACTTCGAGAGTGCTATATCGGCAGCTAGCTCTAGTTAATCGTTCATATTGTCACTGATGGGTGCCATGAATACGGATAAAATATAACAAAATGCAATGAAAGGTCCGCTGATGTCGCAAGAGCACTTATTAAACGCTATCTTATTGTAGATTCAGCATTCAATTTGCTAGGGGGGCATAAAGATATTTCTTTTGCAATACTAGTACACCAGAAGTGCACATAAAGCTTTATGTTTCAGTGTTGCCATTCGCAAGTGCATAATGTTAAAAATACACACTCTATAAAAATCCCAGAGTGCTATTTCGGCAGACAGCTGTGGTTAATCGTTCATATTGTCACATGTGGGTGCCATGAATAGGGATAAAATAAAATAAAATGAAATGAAAGGTCCGCTGAGGTCGCAAGAGCACTTATTAAACGCTGTGATAATGTCAATTCAGCATTCAATTGCTAGGAGGGGCATAAAGATATATCTTTTGCAATACTACTACACGTAAAATACACCAGAAGTGCATATAAAGCTTTGTCTCCTGTGGCCCTTCGCAAGAGTATAATCTGAGAAATACACAGTCTATAAAACTCCCAGAGTGCTATTTTGGCAGCCAGCTATATTAAATCGTTCATATTGACAGTAGTGTCTGCCATAAATATGAATAAAATCTAACATATGCAATGAAAGGTTTGATGAAGTCGCAAATACACTTATTAAACGCTATTTAAATGTAGATTCAACTTTCAATTGCTAGGGGAGGCATAAATTTATATCTTTTGCAATACTACTACATGTAAAATACACCAGAAGTGCACATAAACCTTTATGTTTCCTTGTGGCCACTCCCAAGCGCTTAATCTGAAAAATTCACACTCTATAAAATTCCCAGAGTGCTGTATCGGCAGCCAGCTGTAGTTAATCCTTCATATTGTCACATGTGGGTGCCATGAATAGGGATAAAATAAAATAAAATGAAATGAAAGGTCCGCTGATGTCGCAAGAGCACTTATTAAACGCTGTGATAATGTCAATTCAGCATTCAATTGCTAGGAGGGGCATAAAGATATATCTTTTGCAATACTACTACACGTAAAATACACCAGAAGTGCATATAAAGCTTTGTCTCCCGTGGCCCTTCGCAAGCGTATAATCTGAGAAATACACAGTCTATAAAACTCCCAGAGTGCTATTTTGGCAGCCAGCTATATTAAATCGTTCATATTGACAGTGGTGTCTGCCATAAATATGAATAAAATCTAACATATGCAATGAAAGGTTTGATGAAGTCGCAAATACACTTATTAAACGCTATTTAAATGTAGATTCAACTTTCAATTGCTAGGGGAGGCATAAATTTATATCTTTTGCAATACTACTACATGTAAAATACACCAGAAGTGCACATAAACCTTTATGTTTCCTTGTGGCCACTCCCAAGCGCTTAATCTGAAAAATTCACACTCTATAAAATTCCCAGAGTGCTGTATCGGCAGCCAGCTGTAGTTAATCCTTCATATTGTCACATCTGGGTGCCATGAATAGGGACAAAATATAATAAAATGAAATGAAAGGTCCGCTGATGTCGCAAGAGCACTTATTAAACGCTATCTTAATGTAGAGTCAGTATTCAATTGCTAGGAGGGGCATAAAGATATTTCTTTTGCAATACTACTACACGCAAAATACACCAGAAGTGCACATAAAACTTTATGGTTTTTTGTGGCTATTCGCAAGCGCATAATCTGAGAAATACGCACTCTATAAAACTCCCAGAGTGTTATTTCGGCAGCCAGGTGTATTAAATCGTTCATATTGACACTGGTGTCTGCCATAAATATGAATAAAATCTAACATAATGCAATGAAAGGTTGGATGAAGTCGCAAATACACGTATTAAACGCTATTTAAATGTAGATTCAACTTTCAATTGCTAGGGGAGGCATAAAGATATATCTTTTGCAATACTACTACACGTAAAATACACCAGAAGTGCACATAAAGCTTTATGTTTCCTTGTGGCCACTCCCAAGCGCTTAATCTGAAGAATTCACACTCTATAGAACTCCCAGAGTGCTGTATCGGCAGCCAGCTGTAGTTAATCGTTCATATTGTCACATATGGCTGATATGAATAGGGATAAAATATAATAAAATGAAATGAAAGGTCCGCTGATGTCGCAAGAGCACTTATTAAACGCTATCTTAATGTAGAGTCAGCATTCAATTTGCTAGGGGGGCATAAAGATATTTCTTTTGCAATACTAGTACACCAGAAGTGCACATAGAGCTTTATGTTTCAGTGTTGTCATTCGCAAGTGCATAATGTTAAAAATAGACACTCTATAAAAATCCCAGAGTGCTATTTCGGCAGCCAGCTGTAGTTAATCGTTCATATCGTCACATATGGGTGCCATGAATAGGGATAAGATATAATAAAATGAAATGAAAGGTCCGCTGATGTCGCAAGAGCACTTATTAAACGCTATCTTAATGTAGATTCAGCATTCAATTTGCTAGGGGGGCACAAAGATATTTCTTTTGCAATACTAGTACACCAGAAGTGCTCATAAAGCTTTATGTTTCAGTGTTGCCATTCGCAAGTCCATAATGTTAAAAATACACACTCTATAAAAATCCCAGAGTGCTATTTCGGCAGCCAGCTGTGGTTAATCGTTCATATTGTCACATGTGGGTGCCATGAATAGGGATAAAATAAAATAAAATGAAATGAAAGGTCCGCTGATGTCGCAAGAGCACTTATTAAACGCTGTGATAATGTCAATTCAGCATTCAATTGCTAGGAGGGGCATAAAGATATATCTTTTGCAATACTACTACACGTAAAATACACCAGAAGTGCATATAAAGCTTTGTCTCCTGTGGCCCTTCGCAAGAGCATAATCTGAGAAATACACAGTCTATAAAACTCCCAGAGTGCTATTTTGGCAGCCAGCTATATTAAATCGTTCATATTGACAGTGGTGTCTGCCATAAATATGAATAAAATCTAACATATGCAATGAAAGGTTTGATGAAGTCGCAAATACACTTATTAAACGCTATTTAAATGTAGATTCAACTTTCAATTGCTAGGGGAGGCATAAATTTATATCTTTTGCAATACTACTACATGTAAAATACACCAGAAGTGCACATAAACCTTTATGTTTCCTTGTGGCCACTCCCAAGCGCTTAATCTGAAAAATTCACACTCTATAAAATTCCCAGAGTGCTGTATCGGCAGCCAGCTGTAGTTAATCCTTCATATTGTCACATCTGGGTGCCATGAATAGGGACAAAATATAATAAAATGAAATGAAAGGTCCGCTGATGTCGCAAGAGCACTTATTAAACGCTGTGATAATGTCAATTCAGTATTCAATTGCTAGGAGGGGCATAAAGATATTTCTTTTGCAATACTACTACACGCAAAATACACCAGAAGTGCACATAAAACTTTATGGTTTTTAGTGGCTATTCGCAAGCGCATAATCTGAGAAATACGCACTCTATAAAACTCCCAGAGTGGTATTTCGGCAGCCAGGTGTATTAAATCGTTCATATTGACACTGGTGTCTGCCATAAATATGAATAAAATCTAACATAATGCAATGAAAGGTTTGATGAAGTCGCAAATACACTTATTAAACGCTATTTAAATGTAGATTCAACTTTCAATTGCTAGGGGAGGCATAAAGATATATCTTTTGCAATACTACTACACGTAAAATACACCAGAAGTGCACATAAAGCTTTATGTTTCCTTGTGGCCACTCCCAAGCGCTTAATCTGAAAAATTCACACTCTATAAAACTCCCAGAGTGCTGTATCGGCAGCCAGCTGTAGTTAATCGTTCATATTGTCACATATGGCTGCCATGAATAGGGATAAAATATAATAAAATGAAATGAAAGGTCCGCTGATGTCGCAAGAGCACTTATTAAACGCTATCTTAATGTAGAGTCAGCATTCAATTTGCTAGGGGGGCTTAAAGATATTTCTTCTGCAATACTAGTACACCAGAAGTGCACATAAAGCTTTATGTTTCAGTGTTGCCATTCGCAAGTGCATAATGTTAAAAATACACACTCTATAAAAATCCCAGAGTGCTATTTCGGCAGCCAGCTGTAGTTAATCGTTCATATTGTCAGATGTGGGTGCCATGAATAGGGATAAAATATAATAAAATGAAATGAAAGGTCCGCTGATGTCGCAAGAGCACTTATTAAACGCTGTGATAATGTCAATTCAGCATTCAATTGCTAGGAGGGACATAAAGATATTTCTTTTGCAATACTACTACACGTAAAATACACCAGAAGTGCATATAAAGCTTTGTCTCCTGTGGCCCTTCGCAAGAGCATAATCTGAGAAATACACAGTCTATAAAACTCCCAGAGTGCTATTTTGGCATCCAGCTATATTAAATCGTTCATATTGACACTGGTGTCTGCCATAAATATGAATAAAATTTAACATAATGCAATGAAAGGTTTGACGAAGTCGCAAATACACTTATTAAACGCTATTTAAATGTAGATTCAACTATCAATTGCTAAGGGAGGCATAAAGATATATCTTTTGCAATACTACTACACGTAAAATACACCAGAAGTGCACATAAAGCTTTATGTTTCCTTGTGGCCACTCCCAAGCGCTTAATCTGAAAAATTCACAGTCTATAAAACTCCCAGAGTGCTGTATCGGCAGCCAGCTGTAGTTAATCCTTCATATTGTAACATGTGGGTGTCATGAATATGGATAAAATATAATAAAATGAAATGAAAGGTCCGCTGATGTCGCAAGAGCACTTAATAAACGCTGTGATAATGTCAATTCAGCATTCAATTGCTTGGAGGGGCATAAAGATATTTCTTTTGCAATACTACTACACGTAAAATACACCAGAAGTGCACATAAAACTTTATGGTTTCCTGTGGCTAATCGCATGTGCATAATCTGAGAAATACGCACTCTATAAAACTCCCAGAGTGTTATTTCGGCAGCCAGGTGTATTAAATCGTTCATATTGACACTGGTGTCGGCCATAAATATGAATAAAATCTAACATAATGCAATGAAAGGTTTGATGAAGTCGCAAATACACTTATTAAACGCTATTTAAATGTAGATTCAACTTTCAATTGCTAGGGGAGGCATAAAGATATATCTTTTGCAATACTACTACACGTAAAATACACCAGAAGTGCACATAAAGCTTTATGTTTCCTTGTGGCCACTCCCAAGCGCTTAATCTGAAAAATTCACACTCTATAAAAATCCCAGAGTGCTATTTCGGCAGCCAGCTGTAGTTAATCGTTCATATTGTCACATGTGGGTGCCATGAATAGGGATAAAATAAAATAAAATGAAGTGAAAGGTCCGCTGATGTCGCAAGAGCACTTATTAAACGTTGTGATAATGTCAATTCAGCATTCAATTGCTAGGAGGGGCATAAAGATATTTCTTTTGCAATACTACTACACGTAAAATACACCAGAAGTGCATATAAAGCTTTGTCTCCTGTGGCCCTTCGCAAGAGCACAATCTGAGAAATACACAGTCTATAAAACTCCCAGAGTGCTATTTTGGCATCCAGCTATATTAAATCGTTCATATTGACACTGGTGTCTGCCATAAATATGAATAAAATCTAACATAATGCAATGAAAGGTTGGATGAAGTCGCAAATACACGTATTAAACGCTGTTTAAATGTAGATTCAACTATCAATTGCTAAGGGAGGCATAAAGATATATCTTTTGCAATACTACTACACGTAAAATACACCAGAAGTGCACATAAAGCTTTATGTTTCCTTGTGGCCACTCCCAAGCGCTAAATCTGAAAAATTCACACTCTATAAAACTCCCAGAGTGCTGTATCGGCAGCCAGCTGTAGTTAATCCTTCATATTGTCACATGTGGGTGCCATGAATATGGATAAAATATAATAAAATGAAATGAAAGGTCCGCTGATGTCGCAAGAGCACTTAATAAACGCTGTGATAATGTCAATTCAGCATTCAATTGCTAGGAGGGGCATAAAGATATTTCTTTTGCAATACTACTACACGTAAAATACACCAGAAGTGCACATAAAACTTTATGGTTTCCTGTGGCTATTCGCAAGTGCATAATCTGAGAAATACGCACTCTATAAAATTCCCAGAGTGTTATTTCGGCAGCCAGGTGTATTAAATTGTTCATATTGACACTGGTGTCTGCCATAAATATGAATAACATCTAACATAATGCAAGGAAAGGTTTGATGAAGTCGCAAATACACTTATTAAACGCTCTTTAAATGTAGATTCAATTTTCAATTGCTAGGGGATGCATAAAGATATATCTTTTGCAATACTACTACACGTTAAATACACCAGAAGTGCACATAAAGCTTTATGTTTCCTTGTGGCCACTCCCAAGCGCTTAATCTGAAAAATTCACACTCTATAAAAATCCCAGAGTGCTATTTCGGCAGCCAGCTGTAGTTAATCGTTCATATTGTCACATGTGGGTGCCATGAATAGGGATAAAATAAAATAAAATGAAATGAAAGGTCCGCTGATGTCGCAAGAGCACTTATTAAACGCTGTGATAATGTCAATTCAGCATTCAATTGCTAGGAGGGGCATAAAGATATTTCTTTTGCAATACTACTACACGTAAAATACACCAGAAGTGCATATAAAGCTTTGTCTCCTGTGGCCCTTCGCAAGAGCATAATCTGAGAAATACACAGTCTATAAAAGTCCCAGAGTGCTATTTTGGCATCCAGCTATATTAAATCGTTCATATTGAAACTGGTGTCTGCCATAAATATGAATAAAATCTAACATAATGCAATGAAAGGTTTGATGAAGTCGCAAATACACTTATTAAACGCTATTTAAATGTAGATTCAACTATCAATTGCTAGGGGAGGCATAAAGATATATCTTTTGCAATACTACTACACGTAAACTACACCAGAAGTGCACATAAAGCTTTATGTTTCCTTGTGGCCACTCCCAAGCGCTTAATCTGAAAAATTCACACTCAATAAAACTCCCAGAGTGCTGTATCGGCAGCCGGCTGTAGTTAATCCTTCATATTGTCACATATGGGTGCCATGAATAGGGACAAAATATAATAAAATGAAATGAAAGGTCCGCTGATGTCGCAAGAGCACTTATTAAACGCTATCTTAATGTAGATTCAGCATTCAATTTACTAGGAAGGCGTAAAGATATTTCATTTGCAATACTAGTACACATAAAATACACCAGAAGCGCACATAAAGCTTTTTGTTTCCCTGAGGTCATTCGCAAGTGCATAATATGAAAAATACACACTCTATAAAACTTCGAGAGTGCTATATCGGCAGCTAGCTCTAGTTAATCGTTCATATTGTCACTGATGGGTGCCATGAATACGGATAAAATATAACAAAATGCAATGAAAGGTCCGCTGATGTCGCAAGAGCACTTATTAAACGCTATCTTATTGTAGATTCAGCATTCAATTTGCTAGGGGGGCATAAAGATATTTCTTTTGCAATACTAGTACACCAGAAGTGCACATAGAGCTTTATGTTTCAGTGTTGTCATTCGCAAGTGCAATATGTTAAAAATAGACACTCTATAAAAATCCCAGAGTGCTATTTCGGCAGCCAGCTGTAGTTAATCGTTCATATTGTCACATATGGGTGCCATGAATAGGGATAAGATATAATAAAATGAAATGAAAGGTCCGCTGATGTCGCAAGAGCACTTATTAAACGCTATCTTAATGTAGATTCAGCATTCAATTTGCTAGGGGGGCATAAAGATATTTCTTTTTCAATACTAGTACACCAGAAGTGCACATAAAGCTTTATGTTTCAGTGTTGCCATTCGCAAGTGCATAATGTTAAAAATACACACTCTATAAAATCCCAGAGTGCTATTTCGGCAGCCAGCTGTGGTTAATCGTTCATATTGTCACATGTGGGTGCCATGAATAGGGATAAAATAAAATAAAATGAAATGAAAGGTCCGCTGATGTCGCAAGAGCACTTATTAAACGCTGTGATAATGTCAATTCAGCATTCAATTGCTAGGAGGGGCATAAAGATATTTCTTTTGCAATACTACTACACGTAAAATACACCAGAAGTGCATATAAAGCTTTGTCTCCTGTGGCCCTTCGCAAGAGCATAATCTGAGAAATACACAGTCTATAAAACTCCCAGAGTGCTATTTTGGCATCCAGCTATATTAAATCGTTCATATTGACACTGGTGTCTGCCATAAATATGAATAAAATCTAACATAATGCAATGAAAGGTTTGACGAAGTCGCAAATACACTTATTAAACGCTATTTAAATGTAGATTCAACTTTCAATTGCTAGGGGAGGCATAAATTTATATCTTTTCTTTCCTTGTGGCCACTCCCAAGCGCTTAATCTGAAAAATTCACACTCTATAGAACTCCCAGAGTGCTGTATCGGCAGCCAGCTGTAGTTAATCGTTCATATTGTCACATATGGGTGCCATGAATAGGGATAAAATATAATTAAATGAAATGAAAGGTCCGCTGATGTCGCAAGAGCACTTATTAAACGCTATCTTAATGTAGATTCAGCATTCAATTTGCTAGGGGGGCATAAAGATATTTCTTTTGCAATACTAGTACACCGGAAGTGCACATAAAGCTTTATGTTTCAGTGTTGAGAAATACACAGTCTATAAAACTCCCAGAGTGCTATTTTGGCAGCCAGCTATATTAAATCGTTTATATTGACACTGGTGTCTGCCATAAATATGAATAAAATCTAACATAATGCAATGAAAGGTTTGATGAAGTCGCAAATACACTTATTAAACGATATTTAAATGTAGATTTAACTTTCAATTGCTAGGGGGGGGGGGGATAAAGATATTTCTTTTGCAATACTACTACACGTAAAATACACCAGAAGTGCACATAAAGCTTTATGTTTCCCTGTGGCCACTCCCAAGCGTTTAATCTGAAAAATTCACACTCTATAAAACTCTCAGAGTGCTGTATCGGCAGACAGCTGTAGTTAATCGTTCATATTGTCACATATGGGTGCCATGAATAGGGATAAAATATAATAAAATGAAATCAAAGGTCCGCTGATGTCGCAAGAGCACTTATTAAACGCTATCTTAATGTAGATTCAGCATTCAACTTGCTAGGGGGGGGGGGGGGGCATAAAGATATTTCTTTTGCAATACTAGTACACCAGAAGTGCACATAAAGCTTTATGTTTCAGTGTTGCCATTCGCAAGTGCATAATGTTAAAAATACACACTCTATAAAAATCCCAGAGTGCTATTTCGGCAGCCAGCTGTAGTTAATCGTTCATATTGTCACATGTGGGTGCCATGAATATGGATAAAATATAATAAAATGAAATGAAAGGTCCGCTGATGTCGCAAGAGCACTTATTAAACGCTGTGATAATGTCAATTCAGCATTCAATTGCTAGGAGGGGCATAAAGATATTTCTTTTGCAATACTACTACACGCAAAATACACCAGAAGTGCACATAAAACTTTATGGTTCCCTGTGGCTATTCGCAGGCGCATAATCTGAGAAATACGCACCCTATAAAACTTTTAGGGCCGGTTGCAGAAAGCAATGTTAAGTCTGGTGTTAGCTAACATCGCGTCATAGTGAACAGAAACTCATCAAATTTTGTTTACTAATGTTTTAGTTACCATAAGCAATTGAGATTTGATTCGTTTTTGTTCACTTTGACGTCGCGTTAGCTAACACCAGACTTAACATTGCTTTCTGCAACCGGCCCCCAGAGTGTTATTTCGGCAGCCAAGAGTATTAAATCGTTCATATTGACACTGGTGTGTGCCATGAATATGGATAAAATATAACAAAATGCAATGAAAAGTTTGATGAAGTCGCAAATGCACTTATTAAACGCTCCCTTAATGTAAATTCAGCATTCGATTGCTAGGGGGGGGGGCAGAAAGATATTTCTTTTGCAATACTACTACACGCAAAATACACCAGAAGTGCACATAGAGCTTTATGTTTCCCTGTGGCCATTCGCAACCGCATAATCTGAAAAGTACACACTCTATAAAACCTCCAGAGTGCTATATCGGCAGCCAGCTGTAGTTAATCTTTCATATTGTCACACATGGGAACCATGAATATGGATAAAAAATTAAACAAAATGCAATGAAAAGTGGGCTGATTTCGCAAAAGCACTTATTAAACGCTATCTTAATGTAAATTCAACATTCAATTGTAAGGGGTGGCATAAAGATATTTCTTTTACCATACTAGTACACGTAAAATACACCAGAAGAGCACATAAAGCTTTGTCTCCTGTGGCCCTTCGCAAGAGCATAATCTGAGAAATACACAGTCTATAAAACTCCCAGAGTGCTATTTCGGCAGCCAGCTGTATTAAATCGTTCATATTGACACTGGTGTCTGCCATAAATATGAATAAAATCTAACATAATGCAATGAAAGGTTTGACCAAGTCGCAAATGCACTTATTAAACGCTATTTAAATGTAGATTCAACTTTCAATTGCTAGAGGAGGCATAAAGATATATCTTTTGCAATACTACTACACGTAAAATACACCAGAAGTGCACATAAAGCTTTATGTTTCCCTGTGACCACTCCCAAGCGCTTAATCTGAAAAATTCACACTCTATAAAACTCCCAGAGTGCTGTATCGGCAGCCAGCTGTAATTAATCGTTCATATTGTCGGATATGAGTGTCATGAATATGGATAAAATATAATAAAATGCAATGAAAAGTGCGCTGATGTCGCAAAAGCACTTATTAAACGCTATCTTAATGTAAATTCAGCATTCAATTTGCTAGGGGGACATTAAGATACTTCTTTTGCAATACTAGTACACGTAAATTACACCAGAATCGCGTATAAGGCTTTATGTTTTCTAAAATGCAATGAAAAGTGCGCTGATGTCGCAAAAGCACTTATTAAACGCTATTTTAATGTAAATTCAGCATTCAATTTGCTAGGGGGGCATAAAGATATTTCTTTTGCAATACTAGTACACCAGAAGCGCACACAAAGCTTTATGTTTCAGTGTTTGCCATTCGTAAGTGCATAATGTTTAAAAATACACACTCTATAAAAATTCCAGAGTGCTATTTAGTCAGCCAGCTGTAGTTAATCGTTCATTTTGTCACATATGGGTGCCACGAATATGGAAAATATAATAAAATGCAATGAAAAGTCCGCTGATGTCGCAAAAGCACTTATTAAACGCTGTGTTAGTGTAAATACAGCATTCAGTTGCTAGGTAGGGGGGGGGGGCATAAAGATATTTCTTTTGCAATACAATTACACGTAAAATACACCAGAAGTGCACATAAAGCTTTATGTTTTCCTGTGGCCGTTCGCAAGCGCATAATCTGAGAAATACACACTCTATAAAGTTCCCAGAGTGCTATTTAGGCAGCAGCTGTAGTTAATCGTTCATACTGTCACTGATGGGTGCGATGAATACGGATAAAATATAATAAAATGCAATGAAAAGTTCGCTGATGTCGCAAGAGCACTTATTAAAATCTTAATGTAAATTCAGAATTCAATTGCTATGGGGCATAAAGATATTATTTTCCAATACTAGTACACATAAAATAAACCACAAGTGCACATAAAGCTTTATGTTTCCACTGTGGTCATTCGCAAGCGCATAATCTGGAAAATACACACTCTAATAAAACTCCCAAAGTGCTATATCGGCAGCCAGCTGTAGTTAATCGTTCATATTGTCACTGATGGGTGCCATGAATAACAAACATTAACAGGGTCTTCTTTCTCCGCTAATTTGGCTAATTTGGCCGTGGTTTCGTTAGGCAGTAGGTCAGTTGGAATCTCGTTAATACATTCAATGCGTATCACTAATTCGATTTACGAGGCAATTTGCACAAGTGCAAATTATCGATAATTTGCGCTAGTGCAATCTAAGTGAATAAATCTAAGAAATGTAAAACATTAGATTGACTTAGAGTGTGTGAGGAAAATAGTCACTAAAAACACATTTTCGCGTATTCAACACCAACGTTAATAAGTCGGTTTGTTATATGCAAGCGAAACTGAGTAAGGCAAAAGAGACAGGAAACACCTGGAACGAACTTAAAGCGCTTGCAAGAAACAGGATCAGGTGGAGAAATCTTTTGGATACCCTATGTTCCAACTAAAGGAATGATGAAAACTATACATATACCGAGTGGTGATAAAGTTCCGCCCAAAATTCATAATTCAGTTAGTCAATATTTTTTTAAAATATCATTGAACAGGTCAATTTTGCTTTTTATAAAGGCACTTTTGACAATAAAACTTATTTCTCCGATAGGTTCTCCGGAAGTGACGTCAACTTTTTTTTCAAATGTCAACCCTTTTTTTACATTTTTAAAGACTTTTTTATTGGCTAAATGACACCATAAAAATGTTGTATTTTTTGCAACCATTTCTGGAAGAAAAGTGCACATAAACATAGACAAATTAAAATTTTCGTCTATACAAAAGTAAACGTCAAAAATTACAATCTTGTGTTTATTTAAACAACAAAAGCAAGTATCTAGTTTATCACTGTCAAAAAAAATTTTGAATACCGGTACATTTTAGTTAACTCTTTGAAAAAAAAGTTGTCACTTCCGGAAAAAGTTCAAGATAAAATAAATAAACCTTCATGCGAAAAAGTGCCTTTTTAAAAAATAGAATTGACCTGTTCGAGGATTTTTCGAAAACATGTCGATTAACAAAGTTATGAATTTTGTGCGAAACTCTATCACCACTCGGTATATCAATTCCGTTTGTCTGTTCGTTGTTTGTCTGTCCATCTGTTCGCGGTATAACTCAAAAACTATTTATTAGAGGAAGACGATATTTTGCATGCGGATTATATATCTACCTGGCATGAAACTCAGAAAATATTTACACAGTGAGCACCTTAAAAAATAAACTTCTGTTTATTTTTACTTTAACTTAAGAACTATAAGTTAAATACCCTTGACCAAAAAGGGCTTATTTGGAAGTTCCGTGTAAACCACTTTACAGATATTTTTATTAACCTATTTAAACCTAGCGGGTCATTAGCGACCCGCGCACGTTTTTTTTTTTAATTTTCCGGTTTTATTATTTGTTTTGGATCCAAAAAAATATCCTAGCATAAATAACATATGTTGGATTGATGGCTCTAATGAAAAAATAATATACAAAGTAAAACATTATTAGTGCAAAATAATTATTTACATTACGGGTGCGGTGTGTTGCATTTTATAGCGCGAAGTTTAAATTTTTGAAGCACGACGCGAAGCAGAGTGCTTTAATAAAACTAAGCGCTGTAAAGTGCTTAACGCACGGAGTATTGTATTGAATTTTTTGGCCGACACTTTTTTTAATATACAGTGTGTTTCACTTTACATGGAAGCACCCCTGTATTTTCTTTGTTTTTGTATGAATCGATTTGAATTTTATACCAGTTGTACAACTCACCAAGTGGCATCTATTCATGTTCTTGAGCGCAAATGACGTTATTAGCCTGGCCTACTGCGATCAAGAACATGGGTCCTATTGTCAATATTTTGCATCGCGTTCGAGTTACAGCAAAAAGTTATTAAGAAAAGTTGTTTAAAATCAAAAGAATACCCCAAATACCGATTTTCGTTTAATAATTCGAATTTTTTATTTTCATCCATAAATTTGTCCAAGTCCCAAATTTCAACTTTTAATTTGGTATCAAATGGTGCCATGGAGAACCAACATTTTCATTATTGTTGCAAACGTCATTAGCTTTTAATAATGGCTGAATTACGCTTAACTGTAGCTGAGAAAGTAGAAATAATTAGAATCACTGGTGAAAATGCAAGATCCAATAGAGTTGTAGCTAGAATATTTAATGGAAGGTATTCAGGGCGTGCACCTATTTTTCCTGGCACTTAGTTTCTGACGATGCAAGCAGCGGCAAATTTTCGATGGTGCAATAATTACATTTAATGCCATATCTCAGGAGGATTAACGTCATAAATCGCCAAAATCATTTCCTCCGAAAGATGCTCTCGAACTATTCTTCTTGGTCTGGGGTCTGGGCTTAAAAACATTTCCAGTTAAATTAAAAAGTTGATTAATTTCTGAAACAGTGCCAGGAAAAATAGGTGCACGCCCTGAATACCTTCCATTAAATATTCTAGCTAATACATCTCTATTGGATCTTGCATTTTCACCAGTGATTCTAATTATTTCTACTTTCTCAGCTACAGTTAAGCGTAATTCAGCCATTATTAAAAGCTAATGACGTTTGCAACAATAATGAAAATGTTGGTTCTCCATGGCACCATTTGATACCAAATTAAAAGTTGAAATTTGGGACTTTGACAAATTTATGGATGGAAATTAAAAATTCGAATTATTAAACGAAAATCGGTATTTGGGGTATTTTTTTGATTCCAAACAACTTTTCTTAATAACTTTTTGCTGTAACTCGAACGCGATGCAAAATATTGACAATAGGACCCATGTTCTTGATCGTAGTAGGCCAGGCTAATAACGTCATTTGCGGTCAAGGACATGAATAGATGCCACTTGGTGAGTTGTACAACTGGTAAAAAATTCAAATCGATTCATACAAAAACAAAGAAAATACAGGGGTGCTTCCATGTAAAGTGAAACACACTGTATATACAGAGTTCATTTTAACGCGCAGTGTCTAAATGCGTTTATTTTAAAATGCAATATGGAAACGTTACTGAGTATGTAAAAACATAATATATTCTACAGAGGAGATAATTCTGTCAATGGAATGATATACAGATTTCAGTTTACAGCAAATATGTGGGTTATTACATGTTACATTACCTGTTGTTATTTGTAATGCTTTTTGTTTTTTAAATTACGGTTCATCTATTGCATTTTAAAATAAACGCGTTTACACATGGCGTGCCCTTAGAAACCAATAGTAACAATCAAGTCCTCATGGAAACGGAAATACCTTATTGCTCATTAAAATAAATTCTCTGCATACAGTCTGTTTTATTTTAGCTGTCACAGCAGCTATCTCGGATATTGTTGGAGATATGACAAAATGTTATAGATGAAAAGTTGTTCTACATTTAATTTTCTATTATCTGCCATAGTCAGAAAAACAATTGAGCATCAAATGTGTTAGATGTAGCAAATACATGCAAAATTTTAAATAGAACGTACCCAATTTTACTATATTTTAAAACTGTAAAAAATGCTCTTTACAACGATATATCACATGTCATATTTATCTAATCAATTAAAAACATAAATCAATAATTAAGTAACAAATGCATGCTTAAGTAGATTAGAGCTTTATTCAAAAAAAGTAGGCGGTGAAACAAATGAATTATTTGTCAGTGTCTAGTTGAACAATGTTCTTTAATACTGTCTTGACAACTTATGCTATTCAACATAAATACAACATAACAACATGAACAAAGTAACAATAAATTATTAATAAGTAAACTAAGTTTAAAATTTCAGTTCATAATATCTAGAGTGTTTGTTCAAAGTGACCTCCGTTGTTTGTAATACATTCTCGAGATCTGCTTATTAAGTTTCTTCTAGCTTTCTACAACATGTAATGTGTTATTTGGCCACAGGCCCTACGAATACGATTTTTAAGATCGTCCAGATTTTGTGAACAAGTAACGTAAACTTGTTGTTTGAAAAAACCCCACACAAAAAAAATCTTGCGATCTTGCTGGCCAGTTGATGGGGCCACCATTTCCTATCCATTTTGCACCAAACTTTTCATTTAAAATATTCCTGACGTTTCGTCCATTGTGTGGAGGTGCACCATCCTGTTGGAACCACATATTGAGACGTATTTGTAGGGTATATCATCCAGATAATCTTCGAATTCTGTCAGAAGAAAATCGGCATATCGTTCTGCATTAAGCGATCCTTGATAAAAATAGGGACCTACTATTGATTCTCCGTATCCCAGAAATGATCATTTTTTCTATTAGAAATTCAGTTATTATTGAAATGAGATGCATCACTCCAAAGAATTAAATTTAATAAATTTTGATTATTGTTAAGCCAGTTACAAAATATCGCCCTTCTGTCAAAATCACCAGCTCTTAAACCTTGTACTAATTTAATTTTATACGGAGTCATTTTATGTCTTTTTAGTATAGAAACTGTTTTATACTGACTTATTCCTAAATCAGCCACTGCTTCACGTATTGAATTTCGTGGGTGTGCTCTAAAATACGGCAATACTAAAATATCTTCATCATTTGCGGCACGTCTATTTCTTGCCCTTCGTACCTGATCATTAAAACAGCCATTTCTTCGTAAATTACTTTCGAGCCTTGTAAAACTACGAGGATGTGGATGTCTTCTTTCTGGATACATAGCTTGATACATCACACAAGTTTCTCTATTATTGTCATTACATCTGATCTACAACATTAGCATATCCATTTTTTCATCATTAGAATAATTATCACCCATTTCGTGCTACTTAAGATGAAAATAACAATATGTAGAAATTTACTCAGTTAGTTTGACACTAAAGTTACAGCAATTGTTTTCATGGCCTACCTTTTCACAGCAATGTGTTCAATTCGCCTAAGCTTACATTTGTTATTTAATTATCGATTTATGTTTTTAATTGATTAGATAACTATGACATGTGATATATCGTTGTAAAGATAATTTTTTAAAGTTTTAGAATATGTAATAAAATTGGGTACCTTCTATTTAAAATTTTGCATGTATTTGCTACATCTAACACATTTAATGCTCAATTGTTTTTTTGGCTATGGAGGATAATAGAAAATTAAATATAGAACAACTTTTCTTCTATAACATTTTGTCATATCTCCAACAATAACCGAGATATCTGCTGTGACAGCTAAAATCAAACAGACTGTATATTAATGTTTCTTCGTTTGTCCCGTATGCGTTCCTATACCATTCATCCGATTGCAATGAAACTTTGGTGAGTTGTTGTGCGCACGCCCGCGAAGGTTTCTGAATTAATACAACCATTTTACAATAGGTGGCGAGCGAGTCATTTCAACAAATGGGTGTATTTCATATAGTTTAGCAGCAGTTCGTGTGTGGAAAACCTTCTGATTTTTTCGTGTACTCGCCAAATGAAAAATCAAAAAATATTGTGTATCCAAAACCACTTCCATAAACAGAATTAAAACACAAACACTTTCTTTCTTTCGCGTGGCATTGCAACGCATGCCGGCTACTCTTACTAAATATAACATGTGAGCAAATGAAGACTAAATCAAGGTTGGCTTTGAAAAAATGTAGTCATGTGCTGTGTTAATTCTGATATTTTTAATCTAAATATGACAGTTATTATAATAGTCCATATCCAACACAATGTGAATTAATAATCGACATATGTTTCAATTTTCAAAGCCAAACTTGATTTCATTTTCGTTTGTTCACATGTCATTATCGTATTAAATTGAAGACCACGCGAACGAAGTTGCGGGCAACAGCTAGTTTCCTATAAATTCGAGATTCTACTTTGAATATAAAAACCACCGTTGTCATGAAGCAAGCTCACTTCAGTAAATTTTGTAGTTGACGCTTTGAAACCTCAAAGATCAAAGTCGTAAATATCAATTTTCTTTATTTCTTCAAAACTCGGCTGAACAAGGAATAACGTAACTAGCGTTTCTGCAAATACCCTTTTTCTACCCACTACTAAAAGTAGGCCTTTTAGCACTAGCTTGTTTCACTAAAAATGGCGTTTTATAAATCAGCGTGTTAAAAGTGAAATCAGCTGTTTACTTTTAGCAAATGTGCTCTACCCACCGTTACTCATTACTTATCACATAAAATGTAACCAAACTTTGTATGTTTGACAACTTTCCACATATTGCCAATTCATCAAATATGGTTACAGCGCCTTTCATGACCTACCTTGAGAGTCAATCTAGTTTCTGTGACCTGTATAGTATTCCAACTAAAAACTGGAAAGCTAGCGGGTGTTCATAAACAGTCGTCATCCCAGTAGGTTTTGACTTCAGAAACGTATGTCTATTAAAATTGAGAAAAAATGCGCTATGACAGTACTCAATGACGTTTCATTGTGTTGCACGAATTAATCAAAGACATAACATTTTGTTTTTTAAGGCAACTGGGATGACGACTGTTTATGAACACCCGTTATTTAAAATCCAGTACACCATGAAAAGTGTAAGTCATGTCTAAGTTGGTTTCATACAATCAGTAAATAATATTCTAATGTCAATCAGCTTTCAAGTATTGACAGTTCATCTGCAAACTGTACATGCATTGTAATATTGTGCATGATTTAAGTAGGTACTAGTTGAGTCTTTAAAACCGTATAGTAGCATAGAAAATATTGAAAAACGTATATGTCTTCCAAACTTCCCAATGCATCTGTCAAATATGAATGTTATTATCGAAGTGTCACTGAATGACAACCAAACAGTAATTTTCTGAATTAATTTACGAAGTGACTTACTGTTCTCAATGCTAACCTGATTTTAAATAACTTTCCAATTTCTGGTTGGAATACTATACCCACATAATTTCCGAACAACTACTTTTTATTTAACTAAGCGTTAACTCGTAACTTTTTACTTATTGATATTTTCTAAACATTTTATTAATAAAAAATGTTTACTTTAGTCCCCTCTATCTACCCTAAAAATCTACTCCGTGCGTTATAAATCACCCTGTATATCAGCCTCATCGCGTTAATAACTATAACACGGTACGAACACAAAAATCTTCATTCTTTTCTCAATCGCATCTATATATTTAAAACTTAAAGCGTTTTCTTTCGACATCTATTTTGAGACTTCCACCGGGCCGATTTCGATAATTCTTTTTTTTTAAATGAAAGCCGTCACCGTGTAGATGTGCACAAAAGTTCTAAGTTGCAAATAACTGCGTAACTTTTAGAGAAAACCCAAAATATTGTAGCGCGCAAGTGACGTACTTGCAGCGCCGTAGCAGTGGAACAAGTAAACTCTCAAAGTCGGACCGCGGTGTTCTGCTGATTTTTGCAATGGACTACTGTACCTGCTCGAATTTGTTTGTGTAAAATACGGTCTGCTGAATTATGAGAGAAACGTCAAAGTACATGTAAAGGGTGTTTGTTTTAGAGTGGGAGAACTTTAAATTTAAATAAAACAGAGAAAAATGTTTTTAATATCCATGAAATTGGCTTTATTTGAAAGATAATTTTATGGCATTTATGTTTGAATATGATTTCGGGCATGTGACCGCCGCGGCTGGCGTGTACATGACGTAATCTGGAGGTCCAATTTTCACACACTCTTCGCAGTAAATCAGGCTGTATTTCGGCAATAACGCGTCGAATGTTGGCTTCCAAGTGCTCAATTGTTTCTGGTTTATCGACGTAGACATGCGACTTTACATATCCTCAAAGAAAATAATCTAACGGCGTCAAATCGCACGAAAGAGGTGGCCAGTTAACAGATCCATTTCGTGGATCCATTTGATAGTATTTGAAGGTGTTTATTTCTAATCTGGTTTACTGCACCGAAATTCCTTAAGAGCTAACCAATACTCTAATAGTGTGAGGAAGTATGTATCATAGGTCTTACACAACAGTTAATATCGTCCCTGATGGAAATTATTTGTTATGTGCTACATTATAGAATTTGCATACCTAATGGAAAAGTGCTGGGTATTATGGTATAGAAATAAATTAGGCAGAATTGTTAACATGTTTATTTAATCTACGACTAAGTCAAATTACTTTTCTTACGCTAATATACGTGCATCACGATGAAACATAATAATTTAGCAGTGCAAACTGCCAAGTATTTAGTTATTGTTAAAATTTAACAAAGAGAAAAGTACAGTCGCGGCCAAAAAAACCGGGACACTCTTTATTACCTAATTTTTATAGCCCCTCTATTACAAATAGTAGCGACATCATGGGGCAAACCTGATGCAAACATGAAAATACAAAAAGTTACTAAACGGTAAATTTCAGTCTAAACAGTGAAAAAATAACAGATCTGAATACCTGAAATCCTTTTCGGCCACTATTTTTACACTTATCGACACAACACCCTAGCATTTCCACGTCCTCGACTTCAAATTAGCCCCCGAAGAGAAAAATGAATAAAAACACGACAACTGTCAATGTCACATTTTAATTTAATTATGCAACTTCCTAGGCGATTTTTAAATATGCTAGGGACTTAAGGGATACCAACGTGATTTTGCCCCAGGGCAACATCAATCGTTGTCGCTACTATATGTAAATATAGGGGCTATACCTAATTTTGAAAATGCGAAAAGAGACACTCATGCCAAATGTTGAAACCTGTCTAGAGTGCCAGGGACAGTGACTGGGGGGGGGGGGGGTATTTCTAAGCTTGACTATCAGATGGCAGCACATAGTTCTACCAATCAGAGCCAGTTGACTCTGCTACCAATCATGATGTTATTAGGGATCCTGTATATAGTTTACCTACTAATATATCCATGAGTTTACCTATCTACAGGGACTCTAGATGTTATCAAGTAGTGGCGCCATCTGTTAGTACTATCGGAAAGTACCCCCCAGGAGCCGTTCAAGGTCATCCAAATCGGAATTTTGACATCAAAGGGATCGCCAGTGAGTGTCTACTGTTTGATTTATGTACGCTGTAAATGTCATCACAAGTCTTTGTTTAGATCTGAATAATGACTTTTGATGACATTTATTAATTAGAATTGTCAGTGTTAGCCATTGTTTTCGCATTTTGAGAGTTAAGTCAAAAAAAGTGTACCGTTTTTTTTGTCGCGACTGTGGGTAAAGTACGTTTTTTTCCTATAAAAATTTTGAAGGTCAAATAATTTAGGGTTTATGTTGGCATTACTTGGATTCCTTTAAAAATATATGTTGGTAGAATTTGTTTTAGTAACTTTTTAGAACTAAAAATTGGTGGGAAATTTAAAATCTGGCATTAAGGAGTTATTAGGCTGCAGATTCAACAGTTCCTCTGCACACTTCAGAATTGCTTCTTTTGCATTTAATTTTTAAATATTTTTTACGCATATTCATTTTCAAAAAAGAAAAGCTGATAATTTAATTTTAAATGTCAAAATGACACAAGTCGTTTACAGAAAAACCTGGCGAAAATCAAGTTTATAATTATTTAAAAAAGCAGTTTTGCCGATTTTATCTTGACCTTGAACTTTTGTATAGGAAAAAAACGTACTTTATATCATGGTGTAACGAATACAAGGTGTTACGTTCCGCAGAATGTGGGCGGACCTCAAATTCAACCAATAGGGCATGGGCCCACAAATGGCACGATTGGTAGTACTGAAGTGTATTGTTGAAGACGCGGTCGATGTCAAATTCGAGGTTAGGTTTTGCATCAGTTGGTGTCAGACTGACGATAAATCTAACCTGCTAACCTCGAATTTGACATCGACTGACAGTGCCAGCAACAATATACGAACGCGTCCATAGTTACACCATGATCGCGGCCATAATAGATTTCCTGTGTATGCCCATGGGGGATTGGTTGACATCTCCCCTCTACTTTCTGAACGACTACGCATCTCCGGGAACGTTTCACCTTGTATTCTTTACACCATGCTTTATGTCTTGTCTTATTCAAAAGTACTTTAGAGTGAAAGAGAACAATGATTTGTCCCTACCCTGTTAAATGCGTCAAATTGACATCAAGGCACCCTAGTCATGGACAGTCTAAATTACGAAATCATATTCACATCCAAACTTTATATCATATATGTACAGGATGATTTAAAAGGTGTGGACATAGGTAACTTTTGGGTAATCAACCCCTAAAGTTATGTCCATACCTTTTAAATCCTGCAATCAGGGGTAAAAAATAATAATATACCCCATTTCCGAGTCTCAAGGGTCACTGAGATAATGAGGAAAAACTATTTATTTAGAGTACATCTAGTGAACATTGAAAACGTATGAGCAGGGATCCAGTTCCATGGTCGACTGCTTCACCAGACCTTACTCTGTTAGATATTTATTTATGGGTTTAAAGGTAAAAGTGATTATGTTACAATCGAGAGTTAGCAGCACCTAAAAAATCGAATTCAAGAAGCTGTAACAGAAATTTATCAAAGGCCCAGACAATTGTGTAATGCACAAAAGTCACTTGTTCTTCGATGTAAAGTCTGCACAGCCTGATGGCATGCACTTTGAACAGTTATTGTGATTTTAAATTATTTTTTCTACGACCACCACTAAAAGCTGGTCTTTTAGCGCTAGCTTTTTTGACTAAAAGTGGCGTTTTATAATTTAGCGTGTTAAAAGTGAAATCAGCTGTTTGCTTTTTGCCCATGTGCTAAAAGTGAAGTGCGGTTACAAAATACAGTTTCGAACTGAAAGTGAGGTTGTAAAGTTATTCTAGTTACTTCTTGCGTTAGAGGTAAATTGTTTTTTAAATAATTAAAGCGTTATGTAATGAATAAAGTAAAATGTATACACTTATAATTACCTTTGATAACTGACTTTGACAGCTACTGGCTCCAGAAACATTCACCTGTACGTCAAGGCCATCTCTTTATTATGACATAAATTATAACTGTCAGCCTTCGGCCTCGTTTCATAATTTTCATGTCTCGTGCATAAACGGCCACTTTTAGCAATTGTTGCACAAATAGCTATTCTACCACCACTACTAAAAGTAGGACTTTTAGCGCTAGCCTTTTTCACTAAAAGTGACGTTTTATAATTTAGTGTGTTAAAAGTGAAATCAGCTGTTTACTTTTAGCCCATGTGCTAAAAGTAAACAGCTGGTGTGCAATTTACAATTTCGAACTGGAAGTAAGGTTCTAGAGTTATTCTAGTTACTTCTTTTGTTAGAGGTAAAGTGTTTTTAAATAATTAAAGCGTATGTAATGAATAAAGTAAACTGTGTACATTTATAATTACTTTGATAACTGACTTTGACAGCTACTGGCTCCAGAAACATTCACCTGCGCTTCAAGGCCATCTCTTTATTATGACATAAATTATAACTGTCATAAATGCAAACCTTTGTTATATCGACATTTATGGATTAATAACAGTAAATTTAAGGCCGAAAAAATATTGTGTGTAAACTCGTGTAAAAAGTGTTATTGCACTCATCATAATTTTCATGCCTCGTGCATAAACGGTCACTTTTGGCACTTGTTGCACAAATAGTTATGTATTACGTTTTCAGTGTTAACTAGATGTACTCTAAATAATTTTTCCTCATCGTTTCAGTAACCGTCGAAAATCGGACATGAGTATATTATTTTTTACACTAAATTGCATGATTAATCAATCCCTAAGTTATGTCCATACCTTTTAAATCATGATTTAAATTATTGTGTGACGCGATACCTTTCTATTAAAAAAACTGATTTTGCACTAAGTTGCCTCTGAATTTTAAGATGTATTGCGTATTTACAATCCTTCAGGAGGGGGAGGGGGATAAAAAATTGGCACTATGTACACTTACGATCATTGAAAATGAACAGGGTTGTGCAAAACGATCCCTTGCTAGGGTTGGAACTCCTTAGTCTCGGCAAAATTCTAAGTAGGACTTTGACCATATGACCAAAGCCGTCGGTGTCTAAGGTACCTGGTACTCCACATGCCTAGACCTTGTCCATTACAAAGAAACAAACACATAGCCCTGTTCATTTTCAATGATTCTTTGTGTCTATCAGGTTCAGTTCTAGAGCTTACATTTACTTGATTTTCCCTACATTGGTCCAAAAACAAAAAAAGGAACTATACAAATCGTCAAAAATCATAAAATTAGTAAACTACTAGTATATCCGTATATCTAGGATTGATACAGTAGCGGATTTGGGATTTCTCTCCTGGTGGGGAGGCTTAAAATCGAAATGTAAAAGTTGCTTTCAAGGGACAAATATCGGGGGGCCTGGGGGGTGCGGAGAATCTCCCAGGAAGTCGGGGGGTCCTCCCCCGGCATATTTTGAAAAATTTGACTTTAAATAGACGATTTTAATGCTCCTAAAAAAAGACTCATGAATCAAAACCTATTCCTATATTCTTACTAACAAATGTCATTACACATTATTTTATATCAAATAATAATATATTATGATACGAGTTTTATAAGAAGTATTTTGTAGCACGCACGCACGCACGAGCGAAGCGAGGAGTGCCCTAAAGGAGTAAGTGCTACAAAATGCCTTATAAACTAGGTATCATACAGTATTTTATCTACTTTGCCACTTTTTTAAGCAAAAAAATGAAAATTTTTAGTATTTTTATTATAGCATCGCTTTGTGTTTATTACGATACGCGTTTGCGTATCGTAATAGCCTCAGTACGAACGCAAAGTAGATAAAGTAAAGTTATTATATTACCAATGGAAGTCGCCTAGGATTCTTCGCTAAGTTGTCAATTACTTCGGAGGCCGATATTTTCACATTGTGGTGAATGGATAAAATTGCCAAACCATTCAGCCTTTTCTGCATGAAACAGAACTAACTGATAATGTTTTATTGTTTTGTAATGTGTTGCCTAAATATGCGTACTTACAATAAAATGCCAAATTTTTGAAAAGTTGATGCTGAAGCTCGGTAAAACTGACAGTTATTTAAAAGAAAATCTGAGTTATATCTTTTTACGCACAAAGATAGTTCAACAGGCTTTTAATATTTACCATTTTAAGTTAGCTACGGGGGGGTAGACCTCCTGCTGGACCCACCCCCCATAAATACGCCACTGGATTGATAGTTTACTCCGAAATTTGATTTTCCAGCATTTTAAAATAATAATTTCGCGGGATCCAAGTAGGTCACATGCGCAATTGTTTGTCATACGCGACGCTAGCGCCACGGACAGGCTCAGGGGCAGAGTAAATAATTATCTAATCATATGACAGTAATTTCCGAGTTGTCTTGTGAGAGTACTAAGATATTCTGGTCGTACGGAAATCTTAAATTTCTAAAATGGCAAGTCAAACCCAAGGAATTCAGCAACTCCTAGCTGCTGAGAAGCGGGCAGCCGAAAAAGTTTCCGAAGCTCGTAAACGTAAGTTCAATATTCCAATATTAACATCAAAAGCAAATACTGAATTGGGTGTAACTTCCAAAATTCATCACGAGACCGAAATCTGCCTCGTTAGCAGTTTAAAGGATACAATTTATTATTTTGAAGGCTGCTAGAGAAAGTTTTAGATGTAAAATTAGTATTGTGACTTGATAAAATCAATTGTTAAATTAATCAATATTTTTATCCTTTATACGTTTACAGGAATCATGTTTTAAAGTTTAAACAAATATTTCTTAATGCTGAGCAGATTAAGAAATGAGTACCAATTATATGAGAGTGCTATTGCATGTTATATATTTCAGTAACAGATTAACTATAGAAACGAATTTTTTGTAATTACAATACCTAAGCTTATTCAAAACTAACAAAAATTGACTGTTTAGGTAAAGCGAGACGACTCAAGCAGGCAAAGGAAGAAGCTCAGGATGAAATTGAAAAGTACCGCAAAGAACGTGAACGTCAGTTCCGCGATTTTGAGGCCAAACATATGGGTTCACGGGAAGATGTTGCCGCCAAAATCGAGCAAGATACTAAACTGCGAATTGATGATATGAATAAGGCAGTGGTCACCAAGAAAGAAGCGGTACTTTCACATTACAGTTTGTTAAAAGCATAAATACAGTTTTTTATTTGTTCTAGGTTATGCAACAGGTATTGGAGTTGGTGTACGACATTAAGCCAGAAATACACAGAAACTACCGCCGTTCTTAAATTGGAACTTCAAGTTCATAATTGTTGTAAAAACTAGAGTATTGCAGTATTGCTAAGCTGTTAGTAGATGTAAATATAATCATTCCATTTTTTGATTGCAAATGTGCTTTGAATTTTATGTAAATTTAACAAATGTATAAGTTGCTGAGATGTACTTTTATTATTATATGCCACTGTTTAGTTCAGAATAAACGTTAGTGTACTTAATGTATATGTACAATGTAATTGATCCTATAGGTACAATTCAAATTGCTATGAAATGCCAATCAACTCGGAATCCCTCTGGTTTAAGTCAGACTGTGGCTGACAGGAACTGTGATTTCTACCCAATCTTTATACAATCTACATTAAAGCATATTCCACTCTTCGTTTTGTACATAACTAGCAACACTCTGCACCTAATGTGTATAAATAAACCTGAAACGGTGATAGACCTACGTCGTTTCCTAGGCACTATAAATTTCCACAGGAAATTGATCAAGAATGTGGTCCAAATCCAAGCCCCACTTCACAAATACCTACGAAAAACGATAAAACGTCCTATTATTTGGACGCCTGAAGCTACAGCAGCGTTCAAATAATACAAAAGGCAGTTGGCCAACATATCTCTAATTGCTCATCCAGCTGTATATGCCCACCTAGCCCTTACTGTCTATGCTTCCGATTTTGCATCGGCGCAGTACTGGAACAGCAACAAGGTATTTGAGAATCGCTTGGATTCGTTTCTAAGAAATTAAACGCAGCTCAGCTATGACAGAGGTTCTTGCAATCTATGAGGTTATTAGGTACTTTCAGTTTATGGTTGAGGGCCGACAATTAATTGTTCGGACCGATCACAAACCTCTCATCTTCGTCTTTCAAAATAAAATTCAAAAAAACCTAGACAACTTTGGCAGTTAGATTTCATAGGTCAATTTACAATATTGTGCATATTGCTGATTTGCAGAGCATAATCACAAATGCCTTTTCAAGAATCAATGCAATCGATATGCCCACTGCAGTTACAGCGAACGAATTGGCAGCAAAGCAGAAAGGCGACGAAGAACTCCATCAGCTCCAAAGTTCCCTGAAAATGGCCAAATTTACACCTCCAGGTGAGACAGTACAAATTTGGTGTAATAATACCATACGTGCCAGCAAGCTTGCGGAAACAAGTTTTCAACATGTGTCACAACCTCTCGCATCCAGCCATTCGAGCAACTGGTAGATTCATTAGAAAGAGGTATGTTTGGCCAACTATAAATAAACATAACACTCAATGGACTCGATTATATATGGCATGCCAAAAAACTCAAGTACAGAAACACACAAAAAGCCCGCACATGACATTCCCAGTTCCAAACGAACGATTTCAGCACGTCCACTTACATTTAATTGATCTACTGCCAGAATTACAGAGTTTTCGCTACTGCTTAACAATGATCTGACAGGTTTACCAGGTGGCCCAAGGCAGTACCCCTCGTCAATTTCACCAGCGAGGTTATAGCAGAGGCATTCTATGTGCATTGGGTCTCCCGTTTAGGCGCTCCACGGTCAATTACCACCGATCAGGGAGGGCAGTTCGAATCTGCACTCATGAGCTCCCTTATTTATTGAGATATTTGGATACAGTTTTTTTACATTATTTTCCTGTAATTGTCTATTGTCCGATTAGTAACTCAAAAGTGGGGGTTCGCAGTCAAGCAATATTATATTGTGTATCTAGGACGAAAAAGCGTAACATTCCCAGACAACTGTGAATATTGTTGGGCGAGGCGAATGTCAGGAGTCTGGGAATCTTGCTTTTTGTCCAAGATACACATACTATTTTTCCGCAAATCGATACGAGTAATTAAAAAAAAATAGGAAATAGTACTCGAATATTCCCTGCCTAGGCCGTACTACAGTGACTATATACAAGACAGTGTGGCCATACGATTGTTGGCCGCCATTAACAGGCAAATTTGAGCGTAGAGATATACAGTGCCTTTCGAAATAATCGAACGTTTTTGAGTGGTCATTATTTTGGCGCTAGTGATTTTAACTAGTTGATGTTAGTTACACGTGCAGTGTTATTTTTGGACATTGACATTTCTCATTGGCGTTCGTTCGTAGTGCTTTAAGGTGTTACATGAAGTTTACAACCGGTTTCAGTTATGCTAGTTTACAATACAGCTAAATGCCGTCTTGCTGTTCCCTGTCTCCAAACCTCCCTGTTCTGTGCTTGGTCTTCTTCCAGGTTCCTCCATGGCTCTCCGAATACCCTCATTCTACGGTTTGCGTGGTCTACCTCTTTTTTTCTTAACCGGCGGCGACCATTTAAAGATCTTCATAAGCCACGTCGTCTCCTCCATTCTCTAATTCTGTCCACAACTGATTCTGGTGCCTCCATTCTGCGTCTTATTTCCTCGTTCGTCACTCTATCTCGTCTCGATACCTTTGCGCTTTTTCGTCCATTTGGACTGTGTTTAGTCTTCGTTTCATTTCCGCTGTTACAGTCCATACCTCACTGCCATAACATAGCACCGACTCTACCATTACTTTACCTATTCTTTTTTTGTTTTTGTTAGAGATAGTATTGTCCCATCAAATTGATTTTAAGTAGGTACTTTGTACTATTCGAGTACTGATCTCTTCTGTTCCCAAACCTTTTCCATCGATTGTATTGCAGCACCGAGGTATTCAAACCTTTCTACTTGTCTTACTGCGACATCTTCATTTATTAAGACTTCATATTGTACTTTCGAGTTGACTACTAAATACTCCGTTTCCTCTAAACTTATGCTAAGGCCCCATTTATCGTAGCACCGATGTAATCTCTTTATCATATATTCCAAGTCGAACGCATCTTGTGCTATTACAACAATAGCATAATTATAAATTGTCACATTTAAATACTATGCAAAATATTAGTTTTTCAGGGCAATAGATGATAAAATTTGACCCGCTTGTGACGCTAATGAATTATTTGACACTGACAATTTACAATTGTCAGATTTGAAAGGTTTTATTTTCTTCCATAACCAAATGAACAGGTTCTACCAACCTCTTTGAGAACAGCTTAAAAGAACTAAATATTTTGCCTGTTAATGGCGGATATTCGCGTCGACCAATAGCGGCGAAGACATCCCTATGGCCACACTGTCTTGTATATAGCCACTGTAGGCCGTACCTGTACAGTTCTATTGTAAATTACCTAGCAACGGCTGATGTAATGGAATGTTTGACTTTGCTCAACAAAATTTTGTCAATAATTGGACAGTTCTAGTACGATTGGCGGAAAAAGTATATTACTACACACAGTTTAAGATGCAGAATAGCAATCAGAGTTGACCTTCAGGTACGTCTACAATTCACAAAAAAATGCCATTCAATTGCTGTTTTTTTATTTCTTTACCTTTTACAACTGTATTTTCAACTACATCACACAGTAAGCCTATTCTATTTCTAACCACATGAAAACTACAAAAAAATAACAGAACCACTTATTGTTCCAACGCTTGTCATTGTGTGTATTGTTTCAATTAAATATTGTACCTAATCATGTCCACAGCAAACTTGAGCGTTTCGTACATGCACCTCACATTCTCCGATTATATGAGTGGCAGCGCGTCCTGGATGCTACTTTTAAAGTTGCCACGTAAACTCCAAACACTGCCAATTACACTGGTATAAAATGTTTCAACCATTGCGCTTTGAACTGCAAGAGCCGCAACGACAATTCTGCTACCGACTCTACTCCCAGTTACACTTCGGATAGATCTCTTTCCTGTGCAGCACAATCACTTTCTTGTTTCCAATTTTTTGGAAATAAATAATTTTTCACGGACTTATATGCACCGGTTTTGACTGTACATCTTCATTTCCAAGAAACAATTACCATTCGGGTTTCTTCAAACTGTATCAAATCCTTGTTTGTCCCGTTAATTACCACTGCTGGCACAAACGATCGAAGAGAGCCTATAGGAGTCGACCGTCTTCCGGACGTGGCCTGCACCCTGCACCACTCGATAGATCGATGACTGTCTGGTGGTGGGCCCGCGTGTGGACCAGTTCCTAGCCCGACTGGCGGATGGGGAAGTTGCATACATCACATATGTATATAAATAACTAAATATATATCTTCGCCCAACATTTGTGTGGTTTATTTTCTAACCTCAAATAATAAGTTATTGTGCACGTGATGGTTGTGAATACGAAAAGCGTGACCTTCACGTGTGCAATATAAAGCTTTCGCAAACGGGCACGTGCACGCTATTAGATATTCCTAATTATTCCGTGCTGTTAATCCTTTCCTTTCTCACCATTGCCACATACAAGAAAGGAAAACCATTGCTACCTGACAGTGTTGCCAGGTCAAAATTCTAAAAGTCACTAGCTTGCGGTGGAAAAAATCACTAGATTGACAAAAATTTCACTAGATTAATTTAAACGTGAAAAATGCTGGAAATTAAAAAAACAAAATCAAAGTTTTCACATATAATCTCATAAGAGCATTAATTCTTTCCGGAAATTTTTTTGAGTGCGTTCCAACAACGTCGTATTAATTTGCCCGAGCGGGACGCGAGGGCAAATTAGGACGTTGTTGGAATGCACGGAAAATAATTTCCGGATATGAATTGATGCTCGAATGCAGATTCGGTAAGAAAATCGTAACGATACAAGCCCTCACAGTTAGGTTGATCTACCTACAAAAAATTTCCAAGAAATTTTGTTGTCTTGGTTACGAATCGTGAACTAATTTTTCTATTGGTCATTGATGAGTGTCGTACGATTTTTACAACAATTATTAAAAAGAAACAAAATAACGAACGAGATAAAATGTTTAAAAATATAATAAAAAGTATAAATGAATAACAAACTACACCTACAATAATTATACAATATGTAATTTAATCATACATTTTGTTATAATGATTTGTTATTATTGCATCCGTAATAACAGAATTCCAGTCAAAGTGTTAGCACTTAATCTATTTCTTGGTTTCGTTTTATTTAAATTAATTGAACTGAAAACCCTTTCAACCCAGGTGCTACTATGGGGAAGAACAAAAAATACTCACAAACTGAGAAAGTTGGGGATAGAACAAATTACCGTCGGCTTTTTTACAATTAAAAATTTCTTTCCAAAATTCTAAATCTTCCATTTCAAAATTAATGGCAGAATATTTTAGCGATCGAATTTCCCCATCTAAAGCATTGACATCCGTTATTAGATTAGGAAAATTTATAATTAAGGGGCCGAGACTATCAACATTTGCAACTATTGAAGGATTTAGAACATTTAATGATTTAAGCATAACAGCTTCACGGGAATTAAAAGGAAATCTTTTAAAAATTTGATGCGCTGCTTCGGTTTAAAAATGTAAACACTTCAAACAGAAAAAATGTTTTGAACTATCTGTTAAACTATTAGAGAGTTTGAGCACCTTGAACGTTATACGCTAACGCTATTTTAAGGAAACTGCGCAGGCGCAGAAAATACCGTAACGCCAAACACTTATCGGAACACGTTATTTCACTACGAATAGCGTAAAGGTTTACCGTAAACGCTAAATTGGTTTGTTAGGTTGCGTTACGATGCCTAATTTCGTGTAATAGTTATGTTATTTAGGTAATTACTGCTCCTTGTATTTACTTACCAATAATTAACAAACTGAGGAAGTATACTACAACCTTTCAATATTTGCCAGATTGTGAGCTTATGTTCAAATACCGTTTGTTGTTGTTGTGCTCAAACTCTTTAAAATGATACCCTCCCGTAAAAGTTTATCGTTACTAGTCACGTGACTTTATCGTTAACGGGAAGTTTAACGTCGAAGTGTTCAAACTCTCTATTATTTGCTAGCGCTATTGCGATATTAGGACCTAAGTACAAGTGCTCAATTAAAACATAATGTTCCGGATTTCTATGCTGTAATTTGCTTAAATCCGTGTTTTTAAATACTCTGGTTTGATGTAATAACTCAACAATAATTTAAAAGCAGTTGCTATTCTTTGATAAAGCAAGTGAATCTTTGGAGCTTCAGCCTGCAATTCTAAATTCATATCATTAAACTAGAACGCGTTGGCCAGCCTACGTCTGGCCCTGTCAGCGTAAAGAAACGGTTAACAATCAAAATGCTTGCTTAAGCTGGTAGCCAGCCCTGCCAGCGTTAACAATACAAATGCTTGCTGCGTCGCCACTTGTGCGCGGTCGGCATGTGCGCACGCCACTTGCTAGTATGCAGGCCCTTCATGCTGCGTGTGCCGGCGCCACTTGCGCTTACGATCGGCATGTGCGCGCGCCAGTGCTTACGGTCGGTCGGCCGGCGGCATCAGCTCTTATAATATAAGATTATCGGAAAATACACTTGAGTCCCAGTGGTCACAGTACTCACAGCACACTTCAAACTTTGATAATTTTTTACGTTCTACCGAAAGTAAAAATGCAAATGTGAACAATTCCCTTTCTGTTTATAGCCTCGGGCATTTAGTTTGAACCAGGGAAATACCTATTTTCTGTTAAGTAATTCATGGAATTTACTTACCTTCGCATTTCAAATCACAGGCTGCCATCTGTCCGTCACAGCGAAAACTAATTTCTAAGATTAGAATAATAATAATAGTAGGTAGTAATCTGCAACAACGGCGAAAGGGGCGAAGAAATTTTTGCTTTATTATTTGTTTTTTTATAAAATAGACTGGAAAAAATCACTAGATAATTCTCTTTTGGCAAAAGTTATCACTAAATAAATCACTAGATTGACTAAAAATCACTAAATCTAATGAAATTTCACTAGACCTGGCAACACTGTGCTACCATCATGTCCTTTGACGTTCGAGTATGAACGGCTAAAGTTAGGACCAGTGTTGCCAACTCTTCGCAAGTTATATTCGCTAAATTGGTACTAAAAGTCTCCATTTTCAGATCAAAAGTCGCCAAATACGAAACACGCACATTAGAAAATCAAGCATTAATTTTTTTCCACAGTATAAAGAAATACGTAAACTACTTATGAATATAAAAATAAAAACTTATCTATTTATTTAAGGAAAAAACAATTTTAACGTTCTAATTCTTCCTACCAAGTGATTACAATTGACAATAACAAATTGTGCAATGTGCAAACGTTGCAAAGAGTAAAGATAAAGCTTCTTCAGTTTTTAATTTCAAATCTTCGGCTTTACGAGCGCAAATATGACCGTCTGGTCACGTACGAAATACAAATAAATGTCAGGTAAACATAATATAATTTCAGGCGTTAATCATATCAGTATAACAAATTTGCAAATAATATTTTGAAATTCTTTCGTATATGAAAATTGTTGAGGATAAATGTGTGTAGCTTTAGAAATATTGAAATTAAAAATTTTTGACATATTTTCTTAAATTGCGAATAATACCCTAGCCCTAGAATTTCAAACTAAAATATATCAAAAAAGCTAGAAAAGTCGCTAATCGCAAATTCCTATTTTTTTTAGCTAAACCACTTGTTAAATACCTTAGATTTAGCGACTTTTTGCCGTTGTTGGCAACACTGGTTAGGACGGAGTACCAACGTTGCTACATTTCCTATGTTTGACATTCTGGTTGGACATAACCCCGATATTACACCGAGCACCGAGTCGAAGTAAGTTTTCAGGATCCTGAAGTTTTCTATTACTGTGTTGTGATTAGAAGAACATGGGTATAGTTTGTTTAGTGTGATAAACTGTTTTCGAGTCAGAGCAGCTTAAACAGTAATCGGAAAAAAATATTTTGTATTATCTCTTAATATTTAGATAAATAATTATTTAAATTAATAATTATATTACATCTACATTTTTGTTAATAAAAAATATAAAATGTATAAATAACCTGATTTTTATTAATTTAACAAATGAACATAGGTAATTTGGCTGATCTAAAAGAAAATTAAATTAAATATAATTTAGTAAATTTTGGAGAATTTATGCGTAATCATAACAGTTGGTGTTACGGAAAATTTTTGAGTTAGTATACGTAACATTGTAATTTTAAACATATTAGTTTGAAAGTTTAAATTTCCCGCTTTATCCATCAGTGCACGAACTGGCAACATTGGTACGCCGTCATAACTTTAGCCCACGGTGTAAGGCATATATATAATACACATATATTGCTAGTAGGGCCTCGGAACGCCCGAAAACATTACGGCGCCGACATAGTCTCACTTAGAGTATAAAGCGTCTCGTGCGCATGCGTAAGAATTCGAGCTCCGCCTTTAGAAGCGAATTTTAAACTTGACCACTTCCCCATTGGGCGGACACCGCCGCCGTGCTTGCGCACAGGCTCTCCATTATACATTGAAGAGTTGGGTGTCTGTCTCACTTCCGCCGTGAGTTTCCCACTCATAGCCGCTAGCAATATAGTAAGTATTAGATATATAGTGTAAGGTCTTGAGCCGTTCCTCGTTCGAGTACTTACCGTACAGTGTTGCCATCTCATTTTTTAGGCGATCGGTAGCCTTTAGCGCTAAATTTTGGTAGATCCCAAAAACTTTCGGTAGATATAATAAAATGTTTTGTAGTACCTACTTAAATTTTTACAATAGCCACGTTTCAGTAGACCGGCATTTAGAAATTCACATATAGTTGTATTTCATTATTTAATTAAATAATTAAAATCAAGACAAAAAACAATTGTTTTATTAAGAACTATGGAAAACTACACTAATTTACTTAAAACGCTATTAACTACCACTGAACTGTATTATTAAACATTTCAGTGGTAACTACTAATTCATAAATGCAAGTACAATAATATATAATACATGAAAAATATTTTAAATGTTTACGTATAAAATATGACTATAAAAAATATATAATAGTTCATATTCTATTCATTTTCGCTACTACTTACTATCTTTGTCGCCACTTATAGAATACATTTGTTTAGTCATTTTTGTAAGGATTTTCTTATCAACAGCAAAATCGCAACACTTGCCCTGCCCTGTATACCTTTTTGTATGTAATCAACCATCAATTGTTGTACTTAAAAGCCTATTTCTCAAACAAATTAAAGTTCTTCTTAAAAGTTCTTCAATATAAAAAAATAGTAGCAAGCAGTTTTTAAAATGCCATGATGTTAGCGTTGTTATGAATGTTGTGCTCTTCTTTCAGTATTTTTCCATATTGCATATTCAATCAAAAACTTTTTACGAGTGCCACAATATACAATACATGTAAGAATTTTGTTGGATATACAAAAACAAAACATTTAAAGGAATAGTTATTAGTGAACCACATTACTGAGAAATCCATTAGACTATAAAATATAGGCAACAATAAGATCATTTGCTAATTAACTCTATGTGTTTATGTAACTAGATATTTTCTCGTGAACTGAAGCTTACAAATATAAAATGGCATGTCAGCGTTTAGTACAGAAATCTAGAATCCAAGCACATGTATGTAAAATAATAATACTCGTAAATGATGTGATCATCGAATTTACTGTGGCCCGGACTGGTCATTACAGATTTATGAATCGCTTTGTAAATTTCCCTAAAATATCAATTGTTCTGAATATTTTATACAAATAAAGAGTTACAGGTGTTTTTTTTTCGGTTTAAATAGTACCCAAGAAAAATGTTGCGTATGATTATACGGTGTAACAAAAATTCGGTAGAAATAAGGTCGTTTCAGTAGATCGGTAGACTTTAGTTGAAATCGGTAGATCTACCGAAATATCGGTAGGGTTGGCAACATTGCTACCACATTTTCAGTATTCCAGTGCCGTTCAAAATGGCTACAAACGTACAAACATTCAGCAAATGGA
>CALNHX010008603.1:0-58759 GCA_940337035.1 Agriotes lineatus
CGCCCCTAAGCGTTTTTTAGATAACAATAAAAAACGGATATTTTTTTGAAAACTTGAACACCCTCATGTATCTCGGAAATGGAGCGTGCCCGGACCCATGTTTATAAGGACTTTTTTGTTTGGATTGTTGAGATCTATAAGTGGATAAATGATCCGAACGTATTTTTTAAACACTCTGTATAAGGAAGTTCAAATTTATGAGGTGCGTGAAGGTGGAACTTTTAACGAAAACTTGTATTGATCTCTAAGCAATCTTTTACAATGTATGTACAGTTATTAGCTCTCAAATGCTAGGTACCTACTCCTACTTATCTCTTGTCTGTGCCTAAACCTCCTAAAACTAGTCACAAAAAAACCCAGTTAACTCTTGACATATCATTCATCGTCTTATTCAAAGTTTCTTTATTTTATCTATTATAAACATTTTTAACAATTACACCATAACCAATTCTGTTATTATTTTTATTTAATTATTTTTAAAACATTATGGATTTAACAGAACCGCTTGCGGGCACAATATCATACAGTGTTGAATTCAGACTGATTACTCCGGGGGGGGGGGGTGAAACGTCTGGGGGGGGGATGTTTACTTATTCCCACGCAATCCACCCATTCTTTTCTAGATAAAAAGAAACATGAAAATGGAGTAGTCTTATTTTCGGGGGGGGGGGGGGATATTTTGTACTGCCCGGGGGGGAATTTCTCCCCGGTCACCATCTCAGATTCAACACTGATATCATAGCAATATACTACAGCATAATCTGGATTAGGTATTGTTCTGTGATCTGGATCCGACATATACCTGTTAACAGGTAGTATATGGGATCCGATGCTGTGTAATGTGTATTGAGCTTCAATACATCCTGCATCTAGGGTTGCCAACTTTAAAAAATCTATTTCCGGGTTTTCGGAAATGAAAATCCGGGACAAAAGCGCCTCAGGCGGGACGCAATAATTTTTTTAATATATATTATTTTAATTTAAATTTAGAAAATTGTAATATACTTAGGGAACCTTTTCTTGTAAAATTTGGCAAAATTTACTAAATATACATTTTATTTAACAGTAAAATATTTTATTATTTTGTTTAATTACATAATTATTGTAGTCTATTCAAAATTTTTTAAAATTATTAGAAGTGGAAAAATAATACTAAAACAGTAAAACCTAATAAACGCCGAATCGCTTTTACATTTTTTATTGCAGTTATATAGGTGGACTAACGTAATAATAGAACATCATCAAGAACGCAATACAATTCTCAACAAACACAAAAAACTAAGATTTATCCTTTACATGAAGTAAATTTGTTATTCTACAAATTGGCAAACACAACTACACTTTAAACTAAACCGTTTCGTTACTTTATGTTTTAAAATCCTATTTCGCTTGCGATTTTTTTTTCCTTTTACAATTGTCTAAATGAAGAAATTTTATAGAATACGTAAATTGGACAAAGAAAAATCTCCTCATTTCGACATCTCTAAAAGAACATTTATAGGATTTTTGTAACAGTAAACAGGGTTAGGTTAGAGTTTCTAGAAGCCATGTAAATAGATATTAATTAGAATTGAAAAATATTTCTACTAAAAAGCACCTTGCATAAAAAACGTAAAAATTGTGCAAACATACTACTTTTCGGTAAATAATTAAAAATCTAAAGTAATTAACATTTTATATTATTTTCACCAATTATAAATCTTTAAAGTGTTCACATAAAAAAATTAAATTTTAATATTAAGTCTTGGTATGTGAAATTTCGAAAAATATTTAAACAATTTAAAAATACATTTTAGCTAAAGTTGAAAAAAATTAGGGGTTTTATGGTCTTCAGATTGTTCAGTTACCTAAAAATAACACACTCTAAAAAAACATCATTGAAATCTTACTTAAATAGCACTTTTCGGATTTTGACTATTTCGAAAAACTCCATTTTCTAAATAAGTAAAAATCACTCGGTATATATGATAGGGGCTACGTAGGTTTTTAGACAAGCACAAATTATTGACGTAAAACGTTTTTTCGAAAAATCAAAATTAACATTTTTTCCCATATTATGCCGACTTTTTGGCGGACATTGTATATTAAAGTTGTTAAACGATTTCCGGGACAATTAGCGTCCCGCAAGGAGTTCTTGCGGGACGGGTATAAAATACCCTTGAATCCGGGACGTCCCGGAAAATCCGGGACAGTTGGCAACCCTACCTGCATCCCACGTCAACTTGAAATTTTACTAAATTTAGTGGAAACTCTTTTAGTAAGTTGGCAGTTCTGAATCTACTACTACATCGAAAGCATAATATAACCTAACTTTACGTTAGTGTCAAATTGTGACAGCTAGAATATAAGTGCCTAATATTAATATCAAGAAAAATATTTAATGACAGTTGTGAACGTAATATGATTCTTTGATTAACAGTAAAATTCAATTACTTCCTAAGAAATTCATAGTCTAAAAGGAAAATACCTTAAGGAGTAGCAGCCTGCACTGTTACCGTAAGTCAAGCAAACAGCAATCTGAGACAGTTTTAGAAGCAAATCCATGTTAATTAAGCGAAAATTACAGTAATTTATCAAAGCTACAAGAAAAGAAGCAACCATGGGTGAACGCAAAGGCACGAACAAGTACTATCCACCAGATTATGATCCTCGTGCAGGGGGTTTAAACAAATGGCAAGGAACACATGCATTACGAGAACGAGCACGAAAGATCCACATGGGCATTATTATTGTGAGATTTGAAATGCCATATAACATCTGGTGCGGAGGATGCAACAATCACATTGGAATGGGTGTACGTTATAATGCTGAAAAGAAAAAAGTTGGGATGTACTACACAACCCCTGTGTTTGAATTTAAAATGAAATGCCACTTATGCGATAACCACTTTATTATTAAAACAGACCCAGGCGTAAGTACCATATAGTAATAGCTGAAATGGTTTTCGTTTATATTTTTTATTTTAGAATTTGGATTATGTCATATTATCTGGAGCTCGTAGGCAAGAAAACAGATGGGATCCTACACAAAATGAACAGGTTGTACCAGAAACAAAGGAAATACAAAAGCGGCTATTTGATGATTCTATGTTCAAACTTGAACATGGAACTGATGATCAAAACTCGGCAGAAAACTCAAAACCTCAATTAGTAAAATTATTTAACAGAAATGAATCAATGTGGAGTGATGATTACAGTGCTAACTCAAGGCTTCGGCAAATATTTAGAGTAAGTAAAACGATTCCAAAAATTTCATGTACGTCATAAAAATGGGGAATATTAAAACCTCATCACTTGTTCAGTTTACTTAGCAAATAGAAGGATGTATCTATGAATTACAAAACACAACGATAACGTTCAGGGACTTTTTGTATAGCATATCAGCTGCTTATCGACCATATTTGCAACTAATTTACACCGACTGAGTTTAGGACATACTTTAGAAATGGTTTTTTTTTTCCAGAAAAGTAATAATGAATTAAAAACATCTTCTACAAAGGACAATGCTCTACTCAAAAAGTCCAGTTTGAGCATTCCATTGCTCCCAGAACAGGAGGAAGATAAAAAAATGGCATCGCTACTTAGTATGAAATTAAAACCAACACTGGATGTAGAGAAAAATACAGAATTAGTGCGTAAAGAAATTATTAGTGCTTCATCATTACCATGTAGTTCTTTTACTCCCGCTAAAGAAAAAAAAGCATTGCGACTATTAAATAATAGTATGAGTAAAAATCTAGTTCGCATTAAAAAATCGACAGAAAATAGAGCAAATGGTGAAAGTTATATTAAAAAAGCCGATAATAGCAAAAGGATGAAGTTGTCGTCGTTAGTGGGAGATTATGGTAGTTCGAACAGTGAGTCTGAATAAATAAATATTATATGTAAATATAATATTTCCATTTAAGAAACTATCAGTTGTTATATACTTAGATTATGTACAGAAATGAGATTAATTGTAATAAATTTTAATGAATAAAATGTTTATGCTGTTTGTATTAAATATACACTACTACTACTTGCTCATTCGGTTTTCGCCTTGTAGTTAGGCAATGTATTTGTCATATGACATACATATTTAGTCGTTCAGTTATTTCCTGTTTTACAAAACACGTATACATGAATCTCATAAAATAAGTTGGTGGTTATTTTATGAACGTACTTAGTTGCTGTATAATATGAACAGGTTTCCTTTACTATTTTATAATACACTAAATTGTAGGAACAGTACTATATGCGTATTTATTTTTTAAATAAGAAACGTAACAAAAATCTGTGATATATAAACAGTAAATTGTTGTGCAAGTTCAGAAAAGCAAGAGTTTTCCAATGAATGTAAGCGTTTAATTTACGAGCGAGTGGATTAACTTTACATGAGCATGCAGGAATCACTTTTCTAACATGTTGAACATACAATTTTTTCTAATGTCATTGTAAAATCTAGCAAAACGAAATTTGACATTTAATTTCTCCAACGTCTACATTATTAATTATAATTTACAAGAATCTGTTTGTTTGTTGTTAATGGATAAGGTCTAGGCATGCAGAGTACCAGGTACCTTAGACACCGACTGCTTGGTCATATGGTCAAAGTCCTACTTAGAATTTTGCCGAACAAGAATCTGGAAGTTATGAAATGTCCATTACAATAACAATAAAAGTAGAGCTCGCCCAAGCTTAAAAAACACTTTCAGAAAAGGGGAATGGTGTTACTGTTTATACTTTCAAATGCCACAGTACATTCGGAGAAAAATCTTTATTAAATTTATATTAATGGGACTCTCACTCAACATACGAAGTATGAATAATTGAAAAAAACTGATGTTATTAACCGAAATGACACTTGAAAAGTTTTATATTTTTTAATGGTATTGGAAAAACAAAATTAGACTTTTACTCAGAACATGATTAAATCGAACAAAATGAATAGTCTTCAAGATACTTTAGAGTTATATGAACTAATCAAATTAATATACGAGCCGTGCATCAAAAGTATTCATCTAGCACGTTTTCTGTAGATCAGGGTAGCTATATGCATACACATGCAGTTTCTGATGTGTGGGCCATTTTAGCTTTATGTCTGAGGAATATTTCTCGCGATTTATTTATTGCTAGAGTAAAATTCAAGTTTCGTGCTAAAACAGAAGCTATATTTAATGTCATAAAAATAAGTTGTCAATGTCAATTATCCCTCAATTTTTCATAGAAATTCTTGAATATGCCTTATATTGGCAACGATTGTATAATACAAAAGTAAGGTAATAGTATATTACAGCCCGAGATGGGAAGTGTTTCATTACTGTCGAGAGATTAGTTAGCTGATTGAGACGCGAACCGTCGAAATCAGCTATTATCTCCAGACTAAGAAAACTTCCTGTCGAGGTTTGTATACTATTTTATTCGCAACCATATATGTAATGTTAACATTCCTGGCCTCATTTGAGTGGGGGAAGTCGTACATTTCAGCCCGCTACTTCCCGCACTCACTTCCCACTCAAGTGCGGGAAGTACATTCCCGACCGCTGAGTAGGTAGGGACACTGGGAATCTCGTTGATCCATTCATGCACGTCACAACCTGTCGTATCATAATATAATAATTTTTCCAATTATTGTTACTTGAGCGGGAAGTAGCGGGCTGAAATGTACGACTTCCCCTACTCAAATGAGGTCAGGAATGTTAACATTACATATATGGTTGCGAATAAAGACACTTTATAGCCCGTGTATTGTATAGTGTTTTTTCTAAAACCGCATGATTAAGTTTTAAAAATCTGGTGTGATACACGCACACAACATCCTTTTACAGTGATCTTATAATTAGTTAAAAATGTAGTTTTTACCTTCCCCAAAGGAGTATGGGCTGTAATACATCAAAAGGTCATGAATAGAAAAATATCTTTTACGTACTGTAGAGAAATGTACTGTATTTCTCAATACAAAATTGTTTATAAAAGTGGTACGTTTCTGTATAGCAATTATAAATCATTTAGAAAAGTGGATTTTTCTGTATAGCAACGCACAGTTTTTAATAATTTTATATCAACATTTTCAAACATTTAACTTCAGTACGTGAAAAAATACATTGTGCAACACGTGAGAAAAATCAATTAAAAAAGCTCTCGTCTGAAACAGAAAACTACTTTTCTTAAGTTGTTTTATCGTACCTATACTATTTTCAATTTTTATTTCTTTTAAAAGTATAAAAATATAGAAAGCATGCGGTAAATGTTAACATAATTTTTTAAATCTAAATCACCCTTAAAAAAAAATAAATTCACTTGGTAGTAAAACATTATACTTACTTGAATATATGTAATAAAAATCCTAAATACATTTTATTATTGAGTGTTTAGTTTCAAATATTTTAGATTTTATTATCAAAGCGGTAGTATAAAAAAATTAAATTGTACTATAATTCTGGAAAACTACTTTTTTCCCTTTCTTTTATTTTTACTTTTGCAAATTGCAAAAATTCCTACATTACAGTCTTTGTTGAAAGTTCTCTCCAACGTGCCTTTTTTCACCAATTTTATCTACGTTTAGGGACAAATCCCTACGTCTAGTAACACTGGCTTATATTTCTGACACAATTTGTTGAAAACCCCTAACTACACACATATTGAACAACTGTTAAATACTTATTTCGACAGCTAAGCTGTTATCTTCAATAGCCTTCACGAGAGATACTAACCCGACAAAGTTGGCCGAAGATATGGTCTTCCCCAAATCACCAGTAAAAGTCAGCACTCGTGCTCATTGCAACGCCATTTGTACTACCTGACCTGGAGAGCGTGTCCTAAACGACCAATCAGGTGTTAACTTTAACAGAGCGTAAAGATCAGAGTGGGGGATGGGACCTCCGTCTTTGTTTAACATTATATTATTTTGATTCTAAAACATGGTCAAACTTTCTAAAGAATTTAGCTGACTTGTTGAAGTTAACGCTTTTACAATTTTTAGGTCAGTTTCCATAAAAATGTTAAGCAATACTAGATTTTTCGAATCTATTGAATCTAAACTGATATGATATGCTCTTTAATCTTCGTGCCAAAATTATTACGTGTTTGTCCAATATATTTCGAATCACAATTTCATAAATTCCAGATTTCTCTGAAGTCTAAAGTTTGTCTTTTGGATTCTCCAATAAATTTCGAATATTGTTTGAACTATAAACAAATTTATAGCCTGAATCTGTATAAACTTTCTCTAGACCTTTTGTAACTGGATGAACCGGAATTTTGATGTACAGTCGTGTTTAAAAATGTGTTGTATAGAGACAGTTGTAAGTTTATTGGTGGTTGTGTTATTGCTCAACAAAGGCTCACACTACATCATTAACTAGGTAGACCTAGATGTATGCTTTCAAAATATGTGTATATAGAACACTTTTTTTTAACTTTGTGTAATTAATTTATATTCACAAAGCACAAATGCTGTGCAACACTTTAAAGAACACGACTGTACTTTCGTTTTATTTATTTTTTTTTTGTTTCCTTATCAAATTGTCAATCATTTTAGGAAATTAACCATTGTACACAGCGATATTTTTGATAGTCTGAAGTTCGGTGTTATACCGATCTTTATTTAAAGGAAAAGTTAGCAATCTATTCACTAAGAAATTTTAACCAGCCATTTTGTATTGAAACAATAATTTGAATCCACTAAAAGAAATCTGTTTACATTGGTTTTATTTTCTGTAAACATCTCTTTTTACTAAGGTATCCAGAAATGGTAGTTGTCCTTCATTTTACATTTCATATGTGAAATTTATGCTAGAAAATTTATAATTTAACTTATTCAATAAATTATCAATACTACATTTAGATAAATCAAAAACAGCAAAGATGTTGTCCACATACCTGAACCAAATCCTTGGGAAATACTCTGCGGTAGGTATTCTAAAAATCAGTTTCGTAATTAGATATTAAAAGGTTGGCAACGAAAAGGGAAAGGTTGTTTCCTTGTTCCTTCGTGATGTTCATAGAATTTTTCATCTAGTTGACAGCAATTCTGGGACATGCAATGGGCAGTTAATCTGACAAACTCGAATTTTTGCTCAAATCCAAAATATTATCCATAAGTAATTCCCGCAGATATGTTATGGTTTGTGGGACTAGTAAACTTGAAAACAAAGAACAAACATCAAATGGAACTAGAATTGCACTTTCACCAAGTTCCAAATCTTTAATTTTATATATAAACTCCAACGAATTTTCGACTGAAAAATTATTTTGAGTTTTGGCAAATTTCTAAATTCATTTGTAAACCATTTAGAAAAGAGGTAAGTCAGCCAGATTATATCTAAGGGCTAGAGTAATAAGTGTAGGACAGGATTTCATCACGTCGTGTGTATTAACAAACATGCTCCTTAGAGGAATATTTCAATTCTTTGTAGGGTCCATCTACTCGATCAAAGTAGTTCTGCTTATCCAAAATAACAATCTTATTATCTTTGTCAGCCTTTACATAAAAGCAACCCTTGTTATGCAATCCCTTAATAAGTTCATGTTCTTTTCTAATTACCTGTTCCATTACTCGGGTTTTCCAAAATATTAATTTTGCAGGCTGTTCTGATGAATCCTTTAGACTGTTCATCTATAGTGGCAATTGATCTTTTAATGCCAACAGTGATATCGTTTAAAGGTGTTTTGGCATGACCTAAATTGAATATAAAAATAATATATTATCATAGTTTGTTAGAGGCTAAATTCAATATTACGACAACGCGCCAGTTTTTAACAGTACGAACTGGGCTTTACGACAAACTAAACCATGCTAAACGACTAGCGCGTAAGCTAACTCAAAATCGGGAATGTATTACATAGGACCGCTGCCCCAGTCCGTTACAAAAGAGTTGCCGACCAACTTCAATGGAGCGAGAAAGGGTCGAACACGAGATAACATAAGGGAAAAATGCATAGGTGAACCCACTGAGGAAAAGTGGAAGCATAGTGGATTCACCTTTCAACTATAACCTTGGCAGTGTCCTGGTCAGCGAGCCAAGTGCAACAACAACCGACCTACCTTTCGAAGAGCTCATTTGAACAGCTGGCCAAACATCTTTTACAACTAAAAAATACACACACAAATCGCATGCTCAACATCAAAAGAAAACCACAGTTAAACAAACATGAAATGTATTATCAAAAATATTTAAATGAGCAAAAGTTACATAAAATTACGAAATGGGTTACTAAAGGTTAAACATTTAAATTGCGTAACGTCTTAATCTAGTAAATACGCGGTAAACTTGACATCAAATACTGGAATGACTTGTGAACGGTATTAACATACTTCATCTGCCACTATGTAAAGTTGAACAGGATTATCTAATCTGACGGTAATGAATTTAACTGACAGGTAAACAACTATAAAAGGTTTAGCAAATGCAATGATATAAACAATAAATGTTACAATGACCGCAACGTCACGCAAACTGTCTGGTACTTCAGAAAAACACTCGGTACACTTAAAATTCGCACTGTAAAGCTACTACAATATTACCGTAACTTTAAGAAGCTTGGCTTAGCGACAATCGCTGTACTATGTTGCTGCAAACGGCGGCTGCTCCAGACACTGCCATAAACACCTAATGGGACTGCACCAAATCAAAGGGAAGCTGCTGGCTGACGGGACGGAACCTGGGAATTATCCTCTAACGAGTCATAATCGAAGCCCGCTGCGGTAATTGGCAGAACAGCATGAAACGACAAGCGGGAACTTCGCGAAACATTGTAAGCCGATACTGGGTTTTCACGGAGGGGTATGACTACAACGGCCACTGGACACAACGGCCACACGTAATTTTGCATGGCCATATCGTCCACATTGGACACAACGGCCAAAAACAATACGTGGACACAACGGCCACCTTGGACGTGTCGGCCACAGAGTTGGCTGGACACAACGGCCACATTTCAGACGTGGACACAACGGCCACATTGGACACGTCGGCCACTGGACACAACGCTCACACAGAATTTTTGTATGCCCGTGTCGGCCACACTGGACACGTCGGCCACTTATCAGACGTGGACACAACGACACACTGGACACAACGGCCACACAGAATTTTTGTATGCCCATATTGGCCACACTGGACACGTCGCGTCGGCCACTTATCAGACGTGGACACAACTGCCACACTGGACACAGCAGCAACCGTGGACACATCGGCCACATATCAGAGGGGGATAAATGCAAGGTTTTTCCGCTGACATAGCTATACAAAATGAGCAAAGCCGTTCGTCCAACCCGCCTGGACTTCCCTGTACTTTAGAAAATCTATAAAAACAGAAGACGGATGTGAGTGCCCAGTTGAAACAATTAAACACATTTAATTTTGATCCAAAACGACTTCACACACCACCAAAAGTGCATTATGTTACTTGATATGCATCGCTGCTGACGTCAGATAACGCAACCATCCGACGCACTGTGTTTTAGCGTTGATAGAGGTATTTACCAATATTGCCTATTGTACCTCCAAAACTAAACACCCTGTATTATTATGTGCTGGTCCCATTCAGTATTAGTTACGTGTATTTCTTAATAATATGTTTATCAACACCTAGCTACTAGTTATCAATATAATTATTATTGCTTCATATTGCGTCATTTAATGCGTCATAGTCTCTAGGGTATACCGATTGTCCGAAATCCGAACATAAGAAATTAATGAGTGCGACAAGGAAGACATAAACAAAATGAGTATCAGGACAAATATAGAATGTAATCATGGCTAGGTAAATTTTTAAACTAAAATTAAGTCAATGAAACAAACAAACACTTCTGTCAAATATTTTATCTGTCATTAAGAGTATAAAGTGAGGTTTAAATCTACTATTGTTTACTATTCACATAATTATATTAATTATTTAAACTTCACTTTATACTCTTAATGACAGATAAAATATTTGCCAAAAGTGTTTATTATAACAGATGACTTTCTCGCCATCAGACCCGAGGCATCGGTCTGAATTACAAAGGGCAATGAAAAATCCGGGCAAGCTAAAATTGGGGCCGAAATCAAGTGTTCCTTGATGGTTCGAAAGGCTTGCTCACACCGTTCATCCCACACAAACTTAGCGTTCTTCCGAAGAAGAGAAATCAAAGAGGTGAGAAATTCGGTACGAATCTATGATACCACGATGCCATACCGATAGCACGGCGCACCTCAGAAACCGAAACAACAGTAGGAAAGAACTGACAGTTGTTTATCAAAGGTGGGCGTACAGATCACGATATCATCGAGGTACGTGATCACGCACGATTCCAGATCGGCACCAACTACACGGTCGATTAACCGCTGCCAAGTGGCAGCAGCCGTGTGCAAACCGAACGATAACCGACGAAACTGATATAAACCCCGGTTGAGGACGGTAAACGCAGTTAAAGGCCGTGAAGAAGCTGCAACAGGAGGTTGCCAATACGCAGATCATGGGCATCACGAAGTTTATGTAGCGTGCTCAATATATACAGAATAGGATAAGCATCAGGCTAACTAACTTTATTAAGACGGCGAAAATCAACGCAAAAACAATAACTAGCATCCTTTTCCTTGATCATAACGATAGGTGATGACCAAGCGGAAGTCGACGGTTCCACAATTCCCTCCTCCAACATCTTTTGTAATTCAAGATCCACCTGTTTCTGAAGAGCAGGGGAAATAGGATAATATCGCTGCTTAATAAGGGGCGATGTCGACTTAATTTCGTGTTCAACCAAATGCGTACAACTTAGCTTATCTACCATTTGTTTAAAGATTTCCCTAACAAAACCATCGAGCTGTTTACGCTGACTTTGCGTGAAATGTTCGACAGCCTGAATGGCATCAACTACAAGGGCTAAATCATTCTTAGAAAACGTCCATACGTTACTCCGAAGATCCGGTACAATACCCAAGCGACGCGAAAAATAAGTTCCCAGAATTAGGGAATGGGGCGCTACTAGTAAGTCAAGGAAATAAACCTTGTCGCGAAGAGCTATCGGGGCGGTGACAGTCCCTAAACTCACAGCTAACATCCGCAATCATTCAGCTACTCCCGGCTAGCTCCATCAGTAAAGCATGAAACTAATCTCAGGGTCGTGGGTTTGGGCCCCACGTTGGGCGCCACTTCTTTTTATTAGCTAATTTTAATTCGTTGGACAATCTCGTAAACTCAAAAAGCTTATATACAAATACAGTTCCTGAAAGAAAAGCCGAGTTCTTACCTTTTGTGCAATTTGTGTTTTTCTCTTTACACAATAAATATTTAGTTATTTATTTTATTATTTTAAATAAGACAGGTAGCCGTAACTAAATCAAACCATCATAGCTGGTATAATCAGAGTATAATTTCAAAATAATCACAGTAAGAAATCACAATATACATATTCAGATCAGAATCGTAGGATGCCACAAATTATATGCTACTATTAATAATTTATCACTAAGAATATGAGGTACTGCAGACAAAAATTACAAGTAATACTTATAGCTTTACACAAAAGTTTTGCAGTAGTATTATTGCACACATTAAAATAAATCGACGGGCAGGCAAAAATTACAGCATAAATTCTTGTTGTTGATTGGTTTCGGAGGAAATGTAATACGCGTTCCAGATGTGGACTTAAGGTCGACGATGCCACGGCTTCCAAAACCGTTTGGCTCAGTTTCGTGCAGCAGAAAACTGGTGGCCAGGGGGGATTTGCAACACGACGGCAGAGACTATTTAGACCTGAGGATAGGCCTCCGTATCGGCTCCTTTTTATGCTCTAATAGCGCACGCAGCAGGGGTTAAACAGCCCCGAAAATCCAAAATACCAGCCCAAAATCGCCTGAAGCATCCGCCCGTAGGAACAATAGCGAACTGCAATTAATGCCCAGATCGGCCTTCCGGCACTGGCTGTTATAAGGGAGGAAAAGGTCTATGATAGCATACAAGAAATATAATTTCGAAGTGAACTTTCTACTCACCCTCGACAAAATTCCAGACATGTGCGAAACACTCGGTAGCGTAAAAACTCCGCGAAATGGCGTGGGATTAAACTTCCCTAATAATAAAATTCGTAGACTTGAAACCGCTCCAAACAGCGTAGGCAAACTTCACACAACCAAAAACTAACGGCAGCCCAGGAATTCTCCGAAATTTCAATACTGCTAAACCGACTTCATGTTGTTTCGCCGATCGAGGTGGAAAATGACGCGCTTAAACACAATCTCAAGCTATATCAAACTTTCACAGCAAGGCCCATGAAGTAAGCGTGGCGCTAGCGCGCGAAATACAAACTGAGCACCAAAGACATCAGAACCGGAAGATGCATAACAATACAAAATAAATACTACAGATCTCGAAATCAAATGGAAGCACAAATAAATCGTAACAAACGTTACCAAAAAATTATATATTTTGTAAATATCCTATCGAGTACAAAATAGTGGCGCTGGGTATTAATACTATACAGGTTAGCCTATCCAAAATTTGAAAGTCAAAGTGACGTTTGTCACACAAATCCCGCAGCAAGCAAGCCTTCAACTCCACATAGAAGAAGGCGCAAAAGACTGCTACAACTCCTAAACATAAGCTAAAATAACTTGCTCATTCAGAATCTTAACGTCTTTAGGAATATCTTCATCATTTTCTACAAATGTCACAAGTTACGAGATGGTTACAACTTAAAACTGCTTACAACCATACACGAAATTGGAAATAACTGACATTTATAAACAACAGTTGCAACGTTCTACGCACTCTCAATCATTCTAAAATGTCATTACACAAATCTAGCGTCTTGATGAAAATAAATTAGAAAAATATAGATATGACCGAATTGTATGTAGGTATTACAAAAACTATTGTACAATACACGTCCGTTAGGGCCTTTACTGCCTCGCCAGTATTATTCGACTCGCTCTTCGAGCTCGTCTCACAAATTTGCCTACTGTAATAGTATTTTACATGATACGTGCGGGAACAAGAATTTTGGGCTACGGTTTGCGACTCGAGTGCGCGTAGCGCACGAGATTCGCATGCGCTACAAGTTCCCATTACTTGTTCCCGCACAAGACATGTATGCTATTTTTTGCACAACTGCTAAAAGTAAATCATATTTTAATATGAATTTATTTCGATATTCTTCGTAAAAGAAATAGTTTGACATTTATTATGTCGGTAAAGTAGGTATCTAGCTAAGTAGTTGTCAGTTCTAACAAAACTTTTAAATTGATTGATTTATATGCGTTCGTTGCAATAGATAGAATCATTTTACGTTTACTACAAAATAAAAAGTTACTTTACCAGTGGCAAAATTCGTCGACGTACCTCGGTGCTATTTAATAACAGCTAGAAATGCAGGGTGTAGCGACATCGACACTCTACCACGGCCAACTAAATTAATTTAGTTGGCCGTGACTCTACGAACATCGGCGATGCGTAGCAAACATTTTTGTCAAATGGCGCTGTAGGTATTAATTGTCAGATCTTAATTTAATATTTTTTTGAGGTAATTTTAAATATTTTGAAGTAAAAATGGCAGTAAATTACATTTTCTTTATATATCTTTAATATTATAGTAATTATTTTATTATGGAATTATCAATTAGCCTGAGAAAAAAAGGTGCGTAAATCACGCACGTGTGTGTCAAAGTAGTAGAATGACCGTAAAGAAGGCGTTTCCGTGATTCAATAGAGTGCGCGAAAACGTGGTTTGTACGCAAGGAGTGCAAAATAGTATTTTTTATTATACCTGCATCAGAATCGCCGTTTAAAGCACGCCTGAGAGTGCGAAAACAGGCGATTAAAGCTCGCCGAGCTTTAAAGGTTGTCAGGGAAACGACTGAATGCAACAACGGACGTGGACGCTACAAAAACGTAAATAATTCTCGTAACTATAGTAGCAATATTATTATGCCTTCTCGATTTATCACGACAAAAATTATTTCTAAGTTTTTAGTGAGTAATTTATTTCCAGTATTGCAGGTAGAATAAAAAATAGCGTAAAATATTCGTGGATAACTGGTCTTTAAAACACTTGCTCTATATTACTCGCGCGTGTTTTAAAGATCTTGTTATCCGTTCATACTTTAATATACTATTGTATCGCATACGTGGGTTACTAGATATTATAACCCACTAACACCATAAATAACTTCCTATTTCAAATGTTACTGCAAGATGAGCTACCTTATTTTTTATTAGTTCTGACATGTTTTTAATGCAATGTTAATTTACATCATTCTAAAATCAAAAATGTAGTTCCTTAAAAATCTTCGCGGATCGAAATGATGGTATTTAAATTTTAAAGCATTGGGGTACCTACTAACTTTCCATCAAGATAATTTGTTGAATAAATTTGTGAACAGAAAAAAGCATATTTGCTGCAGCCCTTCACACATTTAGTGTAGAAAAATACCCAGTTTTTAAAATCTTTTAAGTAAATTTTCAAACCAGTGCTCATAAAAACATTAAGTTAGCTGTATTGCAATGCCAATTTTAAAATTGCTATTAACATATTTATAAGATATTTATATACAAATTTGATAATTAAAGATCTGAAAACTAAAATTCGTAGTTTTCAACAGATTCTAAAAATAAAATCATTAAAATGATATAAGGTTGTAACTTGTAATATTATACACAGACTAAATAAACTGGATATTGTTGCACTTTTGTGATAAATGTCCAGGAAGTTTTTGTTGCAGGCGCGTAGTTGTCTATTCTTGTATATAATTTATTCAATGATTGTTTAACCTAACCTTACTTTTTAAATGTCTACATCGCTCAAGTATTAAACAAAACGCAATGAATAGACCAGAACTAGAAGGAACTGCTCATTTATTGGATGAATTAGATAGTAAGTATAATTGCAAAAATTTTATAAAATTTTACAATTAAACTGTTGCAGAAAAACTAATGGTGGTCTTACGAGATGGAAGAACATTGATTGGTTATCTTAGAAGCGTAGATCAATTTGCAAATCTTGTTCTGCATCGAACTATTGAAAGAATACATGTGGGAAAACAGTATGGTGATATTCCTCGAGGTGTATTTATAGTGCGAGGTGAAAATGTAGTTCTTTTAGGAGAAATAGTAAGTAATTACGAAACTTACAATAACTAAGTATAAAAACAAATTGCCTCCTCACAAAAAGTTGTTAAAAAGTATATAATATGAAAGTTACAGCCATGTTATTAATATTCAGAGTGAAAGATTGAATACGTATTGTAAAAACGTTTGGCAGCCCTAGATGTTATTGTAACACATATTTTCGGCCAAATATTCAAATTGTTGAAACCAAATGTGGATTTTCAATTTTGATCTTTTTGAAATTGCAAATAATGAGCACAAGAACTGATATTATAGGTCTTCTAAAGAAACTTTCGTTGCATGTCATAAACATTAATGACCATATCTCTGTGGTGTTGCCGGTATGTTAGCAGAATTTTAACAGTTCACAAATCAATGTCTTGTCTAGAGCAACCTATACCATTTTAGAATATATACCCCTCATCAAAAAACACAAATTGGTACAATGCTTAGAGTTTTGTGTTGATAAGAATACAAAAAAACTTACTCGTTTTAAAGAAAATTCGTTCAATTCCATGAGACCTCTTCGAGGATTATTCTTCTGTCAATTAGATCGTATATTTTTAGGACTGTGTGCAAGGACACTTGACTGCCTGTAAAAATTTCATCCTCTTACAGCTTTTCTCATAAATTATAAAAAGATTATTTATGTAAATATGGCAAAACATATCTATTAATACTTTAAGTATGTTTTATTAATATCATTTAGGCTTACTTTATTTGGACATTCCAGAATCATATTTCGAATAGTAGTCTCGGCGAACTTATCAACGCAAGTAATAGCTTTAGGAAGGGAAGAAGTCAAGTTTTAATTTCAGTCAGATATCTAATGCTGCCACAACCCGCTAAAGTAAATTTTTTTTAAATTTACATTAGCTAATTTAAGACCGATAATTTACGTTTGTGATGGCATTCAATGGTATAAAAGGGCCTGTTAGAAATATGTTGTTAATGAAGCAACAAATCTCTTGGCACGACTTTGCAAAAGCTTCTGCGGCATCTCTCAAAAATAATTTTAGTCATCACTTTTAACACTTCATAAAATTTAAATAAAAATTATGCTTATGCAACTGTGCTCAGAGCAGTCAACATATGTTTATATGCTTTTTCCCATATGCAAATTTTGTTCTCTATTATTATGGTGGTACAGATTTTGACGTTATAGTGACGTGCAACGAAAATTTATTTAGAAGTCCTATACATCCTTGATTCTATGTATAACCTAAATTAGTGTTAATTATTAAGTGATGGTCTACTTGGTTGTGAAAAAAATTACATTTGTTTAATTCCAATGCAAATTTACAATCTGTTTTACTAAATGAACAATAAGTAAATGTGTTGTAAGTAAACATTAGTGTCTATTAAAAGTCATGTCATGAACAAAGTAAACATCTACTGGCGTCACTTCCAGGTTTTACAGTTTTGTTTGCATATTGCACTACACTTCATTCTGTTTCACTTTCACTACACTATTCGAACAGATTTGTAGGATGTTGCCGGTTTAGTCTGCATGGAATTCTGCTGTTGTCAAGTAAGTTGACCGCCAGGTAATTTGAGTGTGTTCAAACCTCTTTTGATACTTTCTTCTGATTTCTTGTACTTCTTTAACTATTGGCATGGATAGGTCTCTGTGTACGGATGTATTTGTAGTGTACCAGGGTGATCCCGGTGATAATTCGCAGTACCTTACTTTGAAATCTTTGCAATATTTTGATATTCGCTTTGCTGTCTGTACCCCAAAGCGGTATCCCATACGTCAAGGCGGGGAACAATATAGACCGCCTTGCATACGTCCATATGGGCTTTAATATGGTTTTATATATGAACAGCTTGTTTTCTAATGATAATAGGGAGTGTTTGCCAATAAGCTAGGGTTACCATCTATATAGAATATTTTTCAGGACAAACAGACCCGAAATTCCGGACAAAGTCCGGACAGTTTTCTTTGGAGGCGCAGCAAATGAAAAACGAAATTTATTTTTTTATATAAATATTATTGTAATTTTTTACCATATAATATACAAATAATGACATATACGATTATTAAGTTTAATATGTAACCTTGTACTTCTTTTAAAATATCTGAATTTTCAGGTAGTAACATAAACTCATAAAACTCGTCACAAGTCATTGCAAAATTAAAGTATGTCATGATAATATGTTTTACAGAGTCCAGCAAAAGTCTGTTTCGTTCTTTAGACCACTGACCTGTAATTAGTGAATAAACTCGTTCCACATTTGCATTATGTGCTTATAGCAAAAAAAATTTGGCAAACCTTCAAAAGTTCTAAATATTGTTCTTTGATAGACAGTTTTCAAAAAAACACCACCTACTATTAGTTATTAGTGACTTACTTTGTTTGTACAATCCATAGATTTGTAGGATTGGTGATGGTTTATCGTGTGGTAAGCTAGTGTTGCCTCCGCCACTCTAGTTAATTTTATGGTATTGAAATTTTCAACCCTGACAAAGTTGGTAAGGCCTGAGGTGCCTGCCTGACTGCTTATATTCTTCTTGTGTTTTTCGCATTGTAGATGTTTTTCAATAGCAGATTTACTTCTATAAACTACGCTTATAGAGCAATTGCAAATATTACACACAACTTCTCCACTAGTCTTTCCTTTTTTAACTGAAGGATACTCCTTCAGCATATCATCTCTAACTTTACAATGTCGCTTTGGCATTTTTTAAACAATGCAAAAAAAGTTCTTACTTTAGCTTTTCCAGATGGCCGGCTAAATTCCGGACCCGGTTTGTTTTTCCGGCCGGACGCAGTCCGGACGTCTCTAAATTCCGGACATGTCCGGAAAAATCCGGACGGATGGTAACCCTAAATAAGCCAGTATAGCTTACTAAGTTTTATATTTAGAAAGTACATTACATTCCAAAAATGAATACATAACCTCATTTTACACTTTTTCAATAAATTGTTGCCTTTTACTTCGTTTTATGATAAAGGAAGTATTGGATTTACCCCAAAAATTCGAAATTTAGTTTTCAACAGATTTTGACGTTTTCGAGTCCCGTGGACCCAAAAAAACATGTTTTTGTTAGATGCGACAGCAAGCTTTTGAAGAAAATTGCATAACCAGAAGTATGGTGTTTACTCTTCTGATTTTTCAATTTTTCAAAAACGGCTCTAACGATTTTTGTCAAACTTTACATTTTTATTACATTTTTAATGTGTATTGATGAAGATAGGTGATTTTTCAGTTGAATACCTCTAACATGGGTTTCTTTTGTTTTTTTTCATATTTTTTTTTTTATTAATTCCTATTTTAAATAGGATACCCGGTATATTATTACATTTTTGAATTCAGCTTAAAATTTTAGAGAAAATTGTCTCTTGAACTAATACTCTATTTTGTACGGTTTCTGTACAATTTGTAATTTTTGAAATTTTTTGACAATTGCTTAAAAAATAAAAATAAAATTTTTGGCTAACTGTATCATCACTGTAAAAGGAAGTTGTGTGCGTGTATCACACCAGATTTTTTTTATTTGTCCATAGATATTGATCCTGTATCTGCCTTCTAAGCTATTTCACTTTTCAAACAATGGCATTATATTAGGGCTGCTAGATTTTAATAAATTGTTTTCTTAAAATGACATTACAACTTATTAACTATGTTTTTTTAAACTAGTTACAGCAGAACCGTTGTAGCGTTACGGGTGGCAAAAAACAGAACTAATATTAGAATCTAGTAACTTCTAAACTTCATATTGGTAACAACTTTTGACATCCGTCAAACTAACATTAACCTTTGAACATATAAGTTATACACTTATATCTTCGAAGACATGACAACATGGCTGCGCCAACCTTTAACAAAAAATTACTAGTTTTGGTCACTAAATGAACAATCTGTCATGGATGGAGCAACTGATGAAGCATAAGTTAACTTGCAGCTTGGTATCTACAGGTTAGGTTTTCCGTCAGTTTTGACAGAAACTGACACAAAATCTAACCTGCTAACCTCGAATTTGACGTAGACGTACAGTGCCGCCAACTTACTATTCATAACGAAACTCCGGCGAGCCGCTGGCGAACGACTGTGCATACGGGAGTTTTGTTTGTTTGAAATATATTTGACATTAAAAACTATTTTGACAAGGCAGTTTATATAAGTTACCTTGCGGTGTAGAGGTTGGTATTTATTCGCTTGCGTCTGGCGGTGCAATGCTCAACTTGCCTCGCATTCGGTTTACAAAGTTGGAGCGCCCCTTTGGTGCTTGCGCAACAACCATTGTGTGAGGTGTGTGTCATGATGAATATTTTTAATTTTTAATGAATTTACTACAAAAACGGAGCCGTTTTCAATTATCATTACTGTTTCTTTAAGTATGTGCCAAGGTACCTACATCCTAATCGGTTAGTATAGTAACTATTACATACTAAGAACCAGTTTGTTTTACTTCCCTCATCTAAAAGACGAAGTAAGTAATGTAATCGCGAAAAAATCACCTTCCGAGATTTTTTCAGATCTTCCCGTTTCAAGGTCTCTAGATGATGAAAAACAGGTTTTCTCAATTCCGTTTGTCTGCCTGTTGGCGGTATAATTCAAAAACTATTTGTTAAAGGATGACGATATTTTGCATGCAGATTATATGTCTGCCTGGCATGAAACCGAGAAAATTTCAGACAAATATATACAGTGTGGTCCATTAAGAGTGCAACAAATGGGACATTTTTTTATTACTTGTACAACCGAAATTTAAATACCGCCAAAAGTTAGTGCAAGTTCGATAACCATATCAGATGCCCTTAGAATGGCTTCAAGTCAAACAATATACAGGGCAGGACAAAAAATATGAAATTCGTTCAAGAATAAAGTTACCTTTTTTCAAAAAATTTTATTGAGAAAAGTTGTTTAGAATCAAAAGTTATGCTTAATACAAAGTCACGGCCTCCTATTCAAATTTTGATTCTTTTTTGGAAAATTTTGAATTACCTTCGTATGATACATATTTTTATTATTCTAATTTTATATGTATTTAAAGTAGCCACAACCACATCACTTTTAAATAACTTTTAGCAACTTGAAGCGTATTTGTAAAATTTACTTGGATTTATATTTTTTTAGGTAACCGTCCACTTCATGTTTGTTGCAACGATATTTAACAGAACTTTAGAATTTCGCAAATATTCTTTTTAACAAGGCAAATGCTTTACTAATAATAATTTACATATGAAAAAACTTTCAATAAAATCAAAATAATAAAAATATGTATCATACGGGGATAATACAAAATTTTACAAAAAAGAATCAAAATTCAAATAGGAGGCCGTGACTTTGTATTTGAGCATAACTTTTGATTCTAAACAACTTTTCTCAATAAAATTTTGCAATATTTTTTGAAATAAGGTAACTTTATTCTTGAACGAATTTCATATTTTTGTCCTACCCTGTATGCTGTTTGATTTGGAGCCATTCTAAATGCATCTGATGTGGTTATTGAACATGCACTAACTTGTGGCGGTATTTAAATTTTGATTGTACAACTAATAAAAAAATGTCCCATTTGTTGCACACTTAATGGACCACACTGTATAGGGTGAGCACCTTAAAAAATTAATTTTGTGTATTTTTGCGTTAACTGAGAAATAAATGAAAGCAATAATTTGCACATAGGTTAGGCTTTACACTTGACAAAAATAAGGCCCAACAGATACAGGATAATGTCGCAAAAGAGTCAAAACGTTTCAACAATAAAACCGTTCTGTTAAATACAGCCGCGCGTCGCACTCGTACCAGTGGGGCTGCAGGGCTCACTGTAACATATCGATAAGGTTACAAACGCATGCACAGATGATGTAGGTTGAATCCCACCGCTGGTTATCTTTTTAATTCGCATGACCAAGTGTTTCGTTTTATTGTATCAGTATTATTGGGCTCGTTACGATATTTTTAGCTTTATTTTCCTTTGATTTTTAAAATTGTTTAAAGTCACTTGCGTGGGACGTTAGAGTAAAACAATTCCATGATGATTCGTCGGCCCGCTTTTCAATTTGTTTTATTTTCAAATTGATTTAGTTTGAATTACCGAGTGGTCCTTTTATTGTTGCAGTATTATTAGGAATGTTAAGATACTTTTACCCCCAGTTGCCTTTGATTTTTCAAAATATTTAGTGTCACAACTTCCACTTCTTTTGCCTGCAAGTAGTAATATACAAGTAAGAGTAAGTAAGATACAAGTAATAATTTGCAAATAGCTCATGCTTTATCATTGGCGAAAATGAGACCTAACAGATACAGGTTAAACATCAGAAATGGGACAGAATAATATAGTATCTTTATAAAGCAGCAGAAACTCATCGAATTTGAATGCGCCCGTGGCTCAGCTAATCTAGCGGCGGAAATGAAACTCCAGTCACATATTCGCCTGGGTGAGCGGAATTCAAATCCCAGCGGACTACATTTTTTTAAAATTTGTGAATTGATTTAATTTACGCGAGGGAAGTTCCGTGTAAACCTGTTTACAGATTTTTTATAGTTTATATCTAGTAGTATATTAATATACGTACAGAGACCTGTTACCCAATATTTTGTACTCAAATTTTGTATCAACAATGAATAAATAGTTAACTAATAGCTATTTAAGTCACAAGGAATGTAAGGACCTATTAACATTTGAGGTAGGCAAGTACAAGCCAAGACGAAGTCACGGCTTGTTGCCTGCCGAAAATGTTAATAGGCGATACATTCCGAGTTATCTTATTATATTTTTCCCGGTGCTTATCAAAATTTACCTAGATTTTTGAAAAAATCGTTTGGTTTGTCACCTGTCACCATGATTAATTTTCGTGAGTCGTGTTACCCATGAGTGTCACATGTCAAATAAACACTTGCAATTTAGAAACAAAACGTCTAAATCTGCATCTTGCTTTGCTAATTTTATTATCCTAGGAACTTAATAATAATATTAAGTTCCGTTGTCAAGAAAAAGCAGCAAACAAATATAATCACCGACTTACACATTTGTTACTAAGGCTGTATCACTGATTTACATGATCAGCAGCGGGAAAATAAATTTTTTGCTACCGCATTTTGCCAGATTATCTTACTAATCCCCACACTGATTAATTCCTTTTTAAGTCTGCATGGTTTTACAGCTACTTATTTATGTCCCTTATTTTCGACATTATTTTAGGTTATTTAATCTTTAAAACGGTTGCGGAAATCATCCAGCAGTCTCCTGAAATCGCTGGAAATCACCCGCATGTTTTCGAAATCCCCGCAATCTATGGGAATCCCCCGCAATCTTTGAACATCACCCGCAATCTTTTGAAATTCTCCGCAATCAATGGAAATCCCTAGAAATCCATTAAATTTCGCAATCTTGTCACATTTTTTCCTTAGTGGTTAACCCCTCGGTGTTTGCCAATAAGCCAGTATAGCTTACTAAGTTTTATATTTAGTTAGAAAGTACATTACATTCCAAAAATGAATACATAACCTCATTTTACACTTTATCAATAAATTGTTGCCTTTTACTTCCTTTTATGATAAAGGAAGTATTGGATTCAGATCATGACGTTTTTGAGTCCCCTGGACCCAAAAAACATGTTTTTGTTCATTGGTCTGTCTGTGTGGGTGAGGTATGGCGTTAAAACTTCATATATAAGTTTTGTGTACTATCTAGATGCGACAGCAAGCTTTTGAAGAAAATTGCATAACGGGAAGTAGGTGTTTACTCTTGGGATTTTTCAGTTTTTCAAAAACGGCTCTTAACGATTTTCGTCAAACTTTACATTTTTATTACATTTTTAATGTGTATTGATGAAGATAGGTGATTTTTCAGTTGAATACCTCTAAGATGGGTTTCTTTATTTTTTTTAATATTTTTTTTATTAACTCCTATTTTAAATAGGATACCCGGTATATTATTACATTTTTGATTTCAGCTTAAAATTTTAGAGAAAATTGTCTCTTGAACTAATACTCTATTTTGTACGGTTTCTGTACAATTTGTAATTTTTGAAACTTTTTGACAAATGCCTAAAAATAAAAATCAAATTTTTGACTAATTATAAGATCACTGTAAAAGGAAGTTGTGTGCATGTATCACACCAGATTTTTTTTTGGGAAACATTTGTCCATAGATATTGATCCTGTATCTGCCTTCTAAGCTATTTCACTTTTCAAACAATGGCATTATATTAGGGCTGCTAGATTTTAATAAATTGTTTTCTTAAAATGACATTACAACTTATTAACTATGTTTTTTTAAACTAGTTACAGCAGAACTGTTGTAGTGTTACGGGCGGCAAAAAAAACAGAACTAATATTAGAATCTAGTAACTTCTAAACTTCATATTGGTAACAACTTTTGACATCCATCAAACTAACATTAACCTTCAAACATATAAGTTATACACTTATACCGGGTGTCTTAAAATGAATTACATCTAGTATGCTTTGAATTTCTCATAATGCAATCTAAAATTTTACTTAAAATTGGCAAGACTGTAAGTCTATGTCAAATTCGACGTTAGCAGTTTAGATTTTGCGTCAGTTTTGACACAAACTGAAGCAAAACATAACCTATTAACCTTGAATTTGACATAGACTTACAGTCTTGCCAATTTCAAGTAAAATTTTAGATTGCATTCTGGGAAATTCAAAGCATACTAGATGTAATTCATTTTAGGACACCCGTTATCTTCGAAGACATGACAACATGGCTGCGCCAACCTTTAACAAAAAATTACTAGTTTTGGTCACTAAATGAACAATCTGTCATGGATGGAGCAACTGATGAAGCGTAAGTTGACTTGCAGCTTGGTACGTAACACTTGAAATGCATTTTTGGAACTTTCATGAACTGCCTTGTCAAAATGGTTTTTAATGTCAAATATATTTCAAACAAACAAAACTTAGTGTGTCTTGGAATGGCCTAGCACACAATCTGGCATCAGAGCCAGTGTCACTTTGTGTATTACCAAATTAGTGGAATCAATTATGATAACAGCGCCTTCCATGGCCTACCTCGACCGCAAAGCTAGAATGGTTCTGCTGTAGATTACTTTAAAATCAAAGCTCACGGCTGTCTATCTTTTTTTGTCTACATTTGTTATTAACCTTCACTACACAGAATGCAATGTGTGATATTTCCCGTAAATATTTCTCAATCAATCTAGACGTCTGTTTTCATTTTTTTGTTCTTTTATAGTTCATTTTTCCTTTGGCAATCGTTGTATTCTATTTCCTGTTAAATATTTACTAGAAATGTCAGTGTAACAGTTTTTTCATTATTGCTACTAATAAGCAGTGATCATTCTCAATTTTTCCCTTTATATTCTTTTTTACTTGTTTCAATTTTAAGGTACGAGTATGTTGCTTTTTAAATTATTGCAGTTACATTTTGCTACTACTTTGTACGTTTGTTTTTCACTATTAATTTGCAAGTCCACCTCTCTCACTGTGTTACTACAGCAACGTTTTGTTTTTCATTTCTGGAATTTGGCCAATCAAAAATTGTTTGACCTTACATTTCCCTCTTTGGTAAAGTTGGATTGTTTAACACTTAAACATTGCTGCCTTAAGGCAGAATTGGCTGAAACAAACTCGTCAATTTTACTAGGCAACAATGTTTTTGTAAATAAACAAATTTAACTAAAAAAAGGAGGACGTGTGCGAAACAGTATTAATATTGTTTTTTCGCGTTTCTAGAAAAAATATTGGTTATGAATATTTTTCAGTATTTTGATAAAGCTGTAGAAAAAACGTATGTACGTCAGACATGAAATATTTTGGTGCACTAGATACATAAACCAAAGTGTCATTTCGTACAATAGATACATAAATAACTAATGATTTTTCTGTTGGTATTTGTATGGTTGTCACCAAAAAAATCGGGTACCCCGAGTCTACACCGCAATAACCTGTGCATTTTAATTGTCGTATTTTTTGCAGTCATCAAACATAAAAAATTGATTATTTGAAAAGAATTGTCCATATGCTAATGAAAGGAATACAAATAAGAGCAATTGCCAGTCAGTTTAATATAAGTAAATATATAGCTTATCTCCTGAATATGTTAGAAATTTACAACTTTAATGCCCTATAGATTACAAGCTGCAATTGCAAACAGTGGTAACATTACAAAATACGTCCCTTTCTGGATTTGGCCTGCTTTCACTTTCTTGATTCTTTCTCTTTTCTTGAGGGAATCAGTCTCCATTGGCTAATTTGTTGTTCTTAGTTTCTTTGTTTTTCTCTCGGTTCCTATCCGTTCTGGATGTTGGCAACCATATTGGCTATTTTCACTTTATTAACTGCGGCGTAAATGTCACGTTCATATCCCTACATCTCTGAAAAAGTACCTGGATACTAAAGAGAGCCTCATGTGTACCAATAGCATTTCTGAACCCGAATTGAGTTGGTGATACACGTTCTTCACAAAGTTTGTAGATTCTTTTGTGTATTAAAACAATTTCAGAACGTGACTCATCAGGCTTATTGTTCTGTAAGCTGCACATAATTTAGCTCCATATTCTTGGGTAAAGTGATGACTAAACACTATGTCATCTAAAGGTGCTTATAGAGTCCCTTGCTCTTGTAATGCTGTATACATTGGTGAAACAGGTCGTTCAGTGAAAACTTGCATCTCTGAGCACCAGCGCTGTCTCAAGTCAGGTTTCATTTCATCATCGGCCATCGCCGAACACCAACGCGATACTGGTCATAAGATCCTTTCTGATGAAACTTCCATCATCTGCAAATCTCCATTCTTCTTTAGCAGAAAAATTCGCGAAGCCATTGAGATTTGCAAACACCCTAATAACCTCAATCGGGACGAAGGCTTTCCCCTTCCTTCTATGTGGAAGTGCTAATTCCTAAGCCCCGCCCTCCGCCACTGAACCGCGACGGCATTTGCTGAATCGCGACGGCGCTTGACTATAAATTCTCTCCTTTCTCCTTCCGTTAAATAGTCAAGTTTCGCCTCTGGCGTGGTTCACACGTTGAGTTACCGTGCTCTTTTGCTTTTTTTCCTCCTGATGAAGCCCCTTACGAAAGTGGGCGAAACGTTGAGTTCTTCGATCTCAATCATGACACGGTCCAATCCCGGAAGTCGTTTGTTACTTAAAGTGATGAACTCAGCTCTAAGCCACTGATGAGGAATGTCTCCAGAATAATATATTCGATTGAAAATTGAGGTCAACCATTTTATACTATCATCATCGAGAAGCTTTAGGAATTCTATCTCTGTGTTATCTGAGCCGGGTGCTTTATCTTCTTTCATGGTTTTTATTGCAATCTGGACCTCCTCTACCATGATACTCGGTCCTGTTAGACAATTTATTGAAGGAAATTCTGGTCGGTTGTCATGGAACAACTCTTCAATGTACTTTTTCCAAGTATCTGTAACTTCTTCAGTACTGATAATTACAACCCCTTTATCATCAACCAATTTATTAATTGACTTTTCATATTTCTGTGCATTTTTCTTTTAGTTCATTGTGTTTCGCCTCTCTTATCTTCTTTTGAATGGTTTTATCGATACTCATCTAGCTTATTTTTAACAAGTCGTCTCGTTCCCATCGACTGGAGGATTTCATCAGTCATCCACAATTTTTTTTATTATATCAGGTTTTAAAAGATCTTTAATATTTTGCATTGCTTTATTATTCTCAATTTCCTCTTCAACATTCTAAACAGAAGTTATGTTAAATTCAGTTTTACATTTCATTTCTGCTTTTGTGTTATGGGGTCTTTTAGATTTCTTAGGTAATATTTATTGGCAGATTTATCTATCTTCATCAGTCTTATTTTAAAAGCACCCACTAAAAGAACACGGTCTGAATTTAGGTCGGCTCCAGGATAAGTTTTCACTGAAGTGCAACTGTTCCTGTATCTTTTGTTAAACAAGAATATAGGCGATTTAGTTCCCTATTATATTATTGCATGAATCACGTGGTGACTTCCAAGTGTACAGTCTTCGTGTTGGAAATTTGAAGAATGTATTCAGAATTACAAGTTCTTGTTCATTTGCAAAATACGCTAAGTTGTTCGCCTCTCTCATTTCTTTCACCACATGGGCCCATGTAATCTTCACTTCCTTTGTCAATTTTAGAATTAAAATCTTCCTTTACTACCTATTGTTAAATCCTGTTTTGGTATCTTTTTCTTTATTTCATTAATATGGGAGTAAAATTGCTTCATTTCATCGTCTTCGTATTCTGTTGTTGGGGCGTATATCTGCATAATATTTATCGGCAAGGAACTAGCATTGAACTGGAGCGAAGCAGGACATTTGGGCGCCGCCGTTTGGGCGCCGGGACTTTTGGGCTCCGCCGATTGGGCGCTGAACATTTGGGCGCCGAAATTTAGAAATATTAAAAATAGTCCACGGTTCTTCTGTTATTTATCGTCAATATGATTTTTTGCAAGCAATTTCAAATTACATTATTCACGGTGTAATAGATTTGATATAGATGTATCTATTTAAGTAAATTTACAATTACTCCACAAAATGTAACACAAATCAACTTACGGCTTAGGTAAAAATGAAAACTTCTGCATTTATAATCTTAAACAAATATTATCGTCATATAGAAATTATTTATTATATAACAAGTAAAATCAGGTTACAGTTACTTAAGTAGTATACATATAGTCATAATAAAAGTAGAACTACAATATAATCTACCACAATTACAAGAAGACATTATGTGAAATTATTAAAAATAATTAAGCAACATTATTAGAAGTTTCAAACTATTTAAAAATGTATACTACTGGCGACCAAACGTCCGGCGGTCAAAAGTATGGCGCCCAAACGGCGGCGCCCAAATGTCGCGTACCGAACTGGAGAATTATAATTCTATCTGACACTGCTACGAAGTTTGTGATGCATTCTGCACACTATAACGCCTATGCCATTCTTATGTTTTCCGTTAGGCGTTCCTGAGTAATATACCCAATGATCATTGATAGCAATATAGTCTGATCCTGGCCAACGCATTTCAGTTATTCCTATTATTTTTATACCTACGATTTCCATTTGCTGTATAGCGTTATTTTTTCCAGTCTCTGCCATAGGTTTGCATTACATGTACATATTCTTAAGAAGCCACGTAACACAGTTGGGAAAGTGCTAGGTTTGCATTAAGCAAGTCCTCGGTTCGAATCCCGTGAGGATCAGAATTTTTCTGCAGCCTTGGTGATTGGAATCGGGCTCGGTGAGACCATTCACAGTTGGGCACCAAATTAACTGTGCTCTACTCAGAGCCACAGACCTAAAAGGTAGAGTAACAAGGTCAACATATCACAAAGACGCACACCACACACAATGGTTGCTGCGCAAGCACAAAAGGCACGCTCCAACTCTATAACCCGAATCCGGGGCACGTTGAGCATTGTACCGCCAGTTGCTAGCGTACCAAGCACTAGCCTCTACACCGCAAGGTAAATGAGGTTACAGATAATACATACATATACATATTCTTATCTTTGTTTACATATTAAGTTTCTTTTTCATCTTGGTGACATTCACAACTGTACCTCTTGGAGATCCGATCGGAGGACTTACTCCGGAATTTTGTTTAGTAATTAACATAGCCATTTATGTTTGTTACTAGAGTTACCTGTACGGATCTTTAATGTGGTGGTTACTATCAGCCTTCCACATTCTTCTGCTGTTCACTGAGATCAGTTCTTCCGCCTTTAGGGACAATTTCTTATCCCAAAGGCAACTCGTGTCAATTCCTCCACCCGAAGCTGTTGATTAGCAAAAGGGGACCACTTATGCCGGTGGTCATTCGGTTGTTGCTAACCTCAATATCTTGAGGCCGTTCACTATCCGCCACCTGTGACCCCGCTGGTATCTTGCAACCACAGCCCCAATTCTTAGTTATTTTATGTTTATAGTTGTGGGTGGGATTTTGTCTCTCCAGATATTTGACCATTTCTTTCTGTTCTTAGCTTTCCTTATACTGCTTTCTATTCCCGTGTTCCTCAGATCTTGCTGTACATTCAGGTTCCATCTACTCTTCGGTCTTCCTCGTCAGGTACATTCAGTGATGGTCCTTGGTATTCTCCCTTCATTTATTATTTGAATTGGCCCCACCTTTGTATTCTTTGATTCTTTATATGTTTTACGATGTATGTTCCGTTGTTAATTGTCTTTATTTCATGGTTCATCAAGTTTCTTATCCCTTCTTCTTCTACTGGTCTTCATATGTTCTCGCGATTCTCAGTTTTTCTTCATCAGCTTAATTTAGCCTCCACGTTTCTGTTGCATATGTTATGTTTGATAATTGTATGGTAGATTCTAAGCTTTGTTTGTTTAGTTAGCCTAGTGATTGTCAGGACATGTTTATACGAGTAATATGTCTTCATGCCTGCTTTTATTCTTCTGTCTAGTTCTTCTCTAATACTGTTCTCGCATGTTATTTGGGATCCTAGGTAGTTAAAGGCTGTAACTTCTTCGAATTTGTAATTATATTTCATAGCTCCTCTGTCTTTGGTAAGCTGTTCATCCAAATTTCATGTATTTTGTTTTTTCACGTTTATATCAAGCCATATTCTTTTGCTTTTTTCTTTAATTTTCGAAATTCTTCTTTTAGATTGTGCTGCGTTCTGCTTGATATAACTATATCATCCACATATGCTAGTAATTGCGACAGTTTTGTCGAAATTATGCCCGAGACGTTTAATTTTCTGACGATTACTTCCAGCGTTATAATCTTATTCCATTTGTCGTAGTTTGTCAGTCCCCGCTGGGGTTAATATTTCCGCCTTTGTATCTTTTAAAGTCATTATAACCAGATTAATTAGCTTATCGGGCACCTGTAATTCCTTTAGGGCTTCTATTATCTTTGTTCTTTTTAACTTATCAGACTTGTCTGAAGTCAATAAATAAGTTATGGTTATGTTATACTCCAAGCATTTTTCGACCATTTGTTGCATGATATGATGGCATCCACCGTGCTGTGGTTTGCTCTAAATTCATTCTGGTATTCTCCAATTTGATCTTCTACGTAGACCTTGATTCTGTTATATAAATAATACACAGGTTATAACTTTGTATGCTGTGTTTAAAAGTGTTATTCCTCTGTAATTTGTGCATGCTTGTTTGTCACCTCCTTTAAATATCGATATTATTGTTCCATATTTCCAGTCATGTGGTAGTTTCTCTTCCTTCCATATTTTCTGTATTATCATGTGCAATCTGCACTTTGCCTCCATATTTTATTAACTCATTTATTATGTCATCAGGATCCGCGGCTTTTTCTGATTTTAGTTAAGTCTATTACTTTTACTATTTCTTCTAATGCTTCGTACTGTCTTTGTATTGGTTCTACTTTTTGCCTTTCTTGCCTAGAAATTTTTCATAATGTTGCTTCCACTCAGCTTTTATTTCTTCCTCTTCCATTATTTTCAGGTGTATTACTTTCCTCCCCGCTTTTATCTGTTTCCTAGTCCTTTTTTCGTTCTTTATCTCTTTATAAAATTTTCTGATGTTTTGTCTTCTTTGCTGTTCTATGTCGTTCAGCCTCTCTTCCCACCACTCTTTTTTCTTCTGTTTGTACCATTTTTCACTGATTTTCTTTTTTTCCTAGTAGTTCTCTTTATCTTCCTCGTTTCTGTTTCTAGCCATTTCTTTCTCGCATCATCAAACCAATTTTGCCGATATGTTTTGCTTTGAAATTTTGATACATTTCCTCTATCTCCTATTTTTCTCCCCTTGTATTCTTTTGTATACTGCTTCTTGGTATTTTCGCTTTGTCTCGCTATTTTTTAGTGCTTCTGTATTCCATCTTTTTTTTCGGTTTTTGTTTACTTTATGTTGTTATTCTTTTTGCTAATTTTGCTAACACTAGAAAGTGGTCCGTTTTACCGTTTGCTCCAGTGTATGATCTGACATCCGTTACTGAGGACTGTTTTCTCCTAGAAATTAGCTTGTGGCCAATTTATGATTGGTTTCTATCTCCTGGGGACGTCCAAGTTGCTTTATGTTGGTATTTATGCTTAAATTTGGTGCTGCTTAGTACTATGTAGATTGTTTGTTACTTGATGAATTCTTTCTTTTCTTGCAATATCTTCTATCCAATCCTCTTTTCCAATTTTTGCATTGAAGTCGCCTAGGACTATTTTTGTGTCATAATTGCGGATCTTCTATAGTACTTCTTGTAGCATTGAGTAAAATTCTTCTTTTCCTTCTTCTTCTGCCTTTTCTGTGGAACATAGCAGTTTACTACCCTTAAATTATTAAATTTGCCTTTTAGTCTCAGTAATATTCTTCCATTGATTCCTCAGAAATCTATTATTTTTCCTCATTGATTTGTGTATGATAAATCCTGTGCCTTTTTCACCTTGTTTTGAACTCCCATAATAACTAAAGGTAAACTCTTCTTCCTCCATTTTGCCTTCCCCAGCTCACATTGTTTCTTGTAATGCTGGCATTTGTATTTTATATTCTCTTGCTATTTCTGCTATTTCAAACAGTAATGTCTGGACGTTTCATGTTGCAATTTTAATCTGACTTTTTTGCCTTTTTTTTCCCCTCGTTCGTATTTCTTCTCTTTTCGTAGCCTCGTTCGTCATCGAGGGGCCTTGGATGCTTTCTAATTGCTATTGTGGTTTTTCTTGCTGTAACTTCCCCCACGTTCCTGCTTTCTCATCCGTGATGCTTTTGAACGGTGCCAGGAGGGATCGTATGATTAAATCAGTGTTGGTTTTTTGTTTTTAATGATGATTTGTGGCACACTTTTTTTTTGTAAATCTTTTTTCCTAGCTAGGGATGTCTCCTGATCCTTCTGAATCTTGATCTGATCTGTTTCATTTTTTGTTTTCTTCATATTTGATTTGTTGTTGCTTCCTTTTTCTTTATCTTTCCTGTTCCCCTTCTTCACCCCTACTGATTCCTTGTATTTCCTCCTCGCTTTCATAGGCTTCTGATATATGCTCGAATATGTCATCACAATCTTCCTCTTCATCATTATTCTCATACTCTGCTTCATTAACTATCTTGTCGTTAATTATTAACTAATCTTGGTTAAAATAGGCTTGTTTTCATTTCTTTCTAGTTTCTTTCGATGCCTTTTAGTCTATTTCTGTTTGTTATTATTAGCAGTTTTGCTCTAAAGGCTGTAAAGCCTATTAAAATTGGGCTATTATTACTTTCTTTCTTTAGTTTGTGTATAGTCTATATCTATTTTTGAAACTTCTCTTGTTATATTTCTCAACACTGCTACCACCTTCTGTTCTAGCTTCCAATATGACTTAACTCCTTTTGTATTCAGGCCAAACATTATAATATTTTTCCTTCTGTTAACATTTTCGAGCTGTTGTATTTCTAAGTTATGTTTTCCAGAACCTAGATGTACCAAAGGGTTAATTTATTAAGAAGAATATCATTTGCTTTCTGGCATTCTTGTGCTAGGTCCTTCTGCAGATATTTTCTTAGATCGTTAATCATTTTTTGAATTTCTTCCTTTCGTGCTATCTTGGTTTCTTTCTTGCCTGTTGGGTGGGTACTAGGGATGTCGTACCCGGTCTAAAATCAAACCCGGGTACCCGAAAACAGTACCCGGGTACCCGAGGGTACCCGAAATATATAACAAAAATGTTAGCGTACATCGGAACATTCTTTACGCCGCAAGTTTTAAACTGAACTAAATTGAAATAGTTCCTACTCTCCCATCAAAATCACACAGAGGATGTTTATGTTACTTCATCCCATACTGACGCGATTTAATGGTACTATTGACGGGTTAAATTTTTCCGTGAAGGGGATTTATTATATGAAACAAGAGACATTATGTGGTATGGGATGGGGTGATTCTGGTTATTACTGCACGGTTATGTTTTTCTAGAACTTATTCCTATTGTTTTTAAGTTTTTATCATCTTCTCCGAAAAAGGCTGACTTACTAGAAATTACATAATTTACTAGTCGGGTAACCGGGTCCTGAAAATATACCCGGGTTGACTATTACCCGGGTCGACCCGGGTACCCGGGTACCCGCCGACATCCCTAGTGGGTACCGTTCTTTACACCTGTCGCATAGACTACTTTAATTACACCTGCTATTGTTATGCAATCTTGGATACGTCCTACAAGTCCTGGGCAAGTACTCAATACTTTTCTTTAAATTTGTACTCGAGTACTGTAAGTACTCAGTTCAAAGTACTCATGAGTACTTTTTTTTGTTGATAATCGTTACTCGTACTAGTGATAATTATCGCAAGTATTCGTAATAAGTATTCAATGTATTTACAAGTATTTTTGCGAGTATGTGATTCCCCTAATTCGGACATTAAAATGCTGCTATAAAGAAACATCTTTGGCATCTATCCAACAATTAGTGATTACTGAATTAAATAAATTTGTTGAAGACGACCCAACGAACATAGTGGAAAACGTGTTTTTAATTTCGATGATGTCAATCTTGACAGTGCAAGTGGTGATAAATTTTTTTAGCAAGAATAAAGCTGAATTAGAATATCTAAGGTATATTAATGACACAAGAAGTAGCTTAGCAATGTTTATTAAGTTCAATACGCCTCTGCCTTCATCTGCACCTGTAGCAAGGCTGTTTTCTTTTGCCACTATTATCAACAGTCCAAAAAGGCGTGCACTGACGGAAATTTTTAAAAACTAGTACTATAAAAAATCATCTGTAATATTCTTTTTGGATGAAAATTTAATTTTGTTTTGTGTATTTTTATGTTTTTTTATCTTTATTATTAGAATAACTTTTTTTTTTACACATACATGGTAGACCTAACCTTCTGTGGCCGTTTATAGTGTATATTTTATTTTGTGTTGTAGAGTACACATGTTTAGATAAAATTAAAACCTTTTATGACTAGCTTATTTGCTTAAATGTCCCTATTTTGCTACTTGTGCAAGTCAAAATAAACATGGTGATTAAATAGTTTTTTTCCGTTGATCGTTTATTTATTGGTTTCATTAATGTATAGAGAATCGTCTATTAATGACCCTTATTAATGAATAATTTTTTTATTAATGAATGATTTTTAAAAATATGTTTATGTTGGTGGCACTGTAAGTCTATGTCAAATTCGAGGTTAGCATTTAGGTTTTGCGTCACTTTGTGTCAAAACTGATGCAAAACCTAACCTGCACCACTGAATAGTGGTGTGCCCCAAAGTTCCATATTGGGGCCACTACTTTTCATACTGTACCTACATAAATGACATTACCAGTGTAATCAAAAACTATTCTCTTAGTTTTTACATACAACACAATGATGTATATTTGCCACAGAGATATAAGTATTATAGAAAAACACTTTAAATAAATATGTGAGGATACAGAACTAAATAGAAGTTTAAAAATAAATTGTACAAAAGTTGGTATAACTCAAAAACTATTGTTTGGAAGAAGACGATATTTTGTATGCGGATTATATGCCTTCCTGGCATGAAACTGAGAACATTGCGGTAAAATATGTACAGTGTTAAAAAATTTTTTAGGATGCAAATCGAAACAAAAAATCTGTTGCGATTACATTCCAAAAAATTTTAGAAGATTTTTCAGCTAATTTTTGATTCTAAAAAGTTCATTAATTACAAATGGTTTTTTAAAATAAAAACCATCAGTTGTGTTAAAATTTCAATTTCGTGATTGAAAATAAAAGGTCAATTTAATGTTACGTACGTTTCGCTATGTATTATAGCTTCTTCATGACATATTTTAATTAGTTAAAACATTTTAAAAATTATGGGACACATAAAATATAAAACAAATAATTTTTAATCTAGAAATAAGCATTCAAAGGTTAGATATGTGAAATTAATAAACCTCCAATTATTTTACCTTTAGTGTTGGTTTTTTTTTTTTGATATTACTTTTGGTTTTGGTTTTATTTTGATTGTGAAACTTGGATAAGATCCGATGGTTATTTATGTAAAATTGGATTTCAAAACATTTAGTATGTATTGGTTGTTTGTAATTATCTAAAACAAAATTATTTTGTATTAATATTGGATAGATGTTTTAAAATAGAATTTTTAATTAACTTACATTGGTCGGTTGTTTGATTTGTTTTCAAGAATTTGTTTTAAAATATTTCTTTCTCATTAATAAATTTTTGTTTTTGAAGTTTAGTGGGATGGTATGTTTGTATTTTTATCAAATTCAAAAGTATTGAAGGGTATTCCATTTGGACCTCGAGGTCCTACTTCTACAATATGTGTTTAGAATTCCATGGTAATTTCCATTTTGTGATATTTTCATTTCTTAGCTTAAGGTGGATTATTTTTCGGGATACTTAAAAATAGATAATGATCTATTTAGTTAGATGGTTGTCTTGTGTGTATTTAGTTTTTGTTAGAAGCTGGAAATTTTTTATATTATTGTATAATTATTTATTTTATGATTTGTTGATTACACTACCTGTATAAGAATCAATGGCAAGTTTCTTGGTTTAGTAATTAATTTTTTTTATTAAATTTTTGATGGTTTTAGTTTATTTACTTTGAAGGATCGTTGGTTAGGAATAGCCATTTTTGTTTGTCTGTAGCCTGGTCTCGTATTATTTTTATTTTTTGGTGTTTGGCTCGTTGGGATTTTTTCTCGCTTTAAAATGCTGTAATTAAAATTTAGAACATATTTAGTGTTATATTAATGTTTTTATTTTATGCTTACTTGCTTTTTGTCGTTTTTATTGTTAATTTAAAATGGAAATTGACAAAGAACTGATATTTCTTACTTTGCCATATTACTAAAGGTAAAATAATTGGAGGTTTATTAATTTCACAAATCTAACCTTTGAATGCTTATTTCTAGATTAAAAATGATTTGTTTTATATTTTATATGTGTGTGTCCCATAATTTTTAAAATGTATCAACTAATTAAAAATATGTCATGAAGAAGCTATAATAAATAGCGAAACGTACGTAACATTAAATTGACCTTTTATTATCAATCACTAAATTGTAATTTTGACACAACTGATGGTTTTTATTTTAAAAAACCATTAGTAATTAATGAACTTTTTAGAATCAAAAATTAGCTGAAAAATCTTCTGAAATTTTTAGGAATGTAATCTCAACAGATTTTTTGTTTCGATTTGCATCCTAAAAAATTTTTTAACTCCCAAATATCACAGCTGTACAAACATTTAATAAATGTACAGTGTTAATACCTTAAAAAAGATCAAATTCTGCCTATTTTTGCTTTAATTCAATAACTATTACTTAAACGAAAATATTTGGCACATAGCTCAAGTTTTTACCCTTGATGACAAAGGGCATATTTTGGACCAAGTATATACAGGGTGAGCTCCTTAAAACAATTAAATGTTGTTTATTTTTGCCTTAACTGAGAAATAGATAAAATTGATAATTTGCACAGAGCTCAGGATTTACTTTTGATGAAAATGGGATCCAACAGATACAGGGTAAATGTAAAAGAAAAGAAAAACGGTTAACAACGATTTTAAAAAATATGTTTATGTTGGTGGCACTGTAAGTCTATGTCAAATTCGAGGTTAGCAGGTTAGGTTTTGTGTCAGTTTTGACTTTGACACAAACTGACGCAAAACCTAACCACAACCATAAACAGCGCCAACCTAAAAAAAAAAATCACAACCATTTATGGTCACTCGGTACCATTAAAGTCAAAACTTTAAGTGTCAAATTCTTTTCATGGAATAAAATTAGATTTTCTTCAAATTAATAATATACGATCAACGGAAAAATATTGTAACTAACTCGTTTGTTAATCGGCGATTAATAATTTCTACAATTAATGTGCGAGCTGACGCTCGTCTCAATTATTAATCACTCTTATTAACATACTTGTTTGTTAAATAACTATTAAATATTGTTGAAATACTGTTTGACATTCTTTTATTTTAAGGAAATGTTTACAAAGCAAATTAAAAATTGAAACTTACTAATTTTAGCTGTCACCTGTCACTGTCAGGTGAAGGTACTCATGTTTTGTACTCGTAATTTTGCACCACGAGTTGCGAGTACTACTCATTACACGTATGTGTTTAACTAATAAGTACTCGTAACATTGTACTCATGAGTACTTGCATTGAGTACTCGGAAAAAAGACTTGTAAGTAGCTTTATACAGTACTTGGCACAGGACTATGTAGGACATAGTGTATTTCTCTTCAGTTATGAAAGATTAAATTCTACTCACAATTTTTATTTTACTTGCTTTTAAATTAAGCACTTTATTAGTGTTTACCTGTTGTTCTTTCCATATGTTTACTTAGCAGTTTTCTGATTCACTGTTTATTACAAACAGTGGGTTGTCCTACAGGTAGTTGTTCTATCAGAACATTCATGTCGTTATTGCATGCTTAATATTTTGTTCCGTTTAACTTGTTTGCTTTAGTTCTTTTGTTCTATTTAATGAGTTCACCTATTCAGTTCACTTTTGTGCGCGGTAGATCTTCTACACTGTCTAAAATTGTGCGCCTTAGTTTTTTTGTTTGCCTTTGCATGCAGTAGTACCTTTACACCTTTCGCAGTCACTTTCCGAATGTTATTTTTCCTATACGAATTTCGTCCTTACTGTTATCTACCTTACCTTTATTCTACGTGATTTTACTTAGCCTCCTTCGTTATTTTCCAAGTTTTCTTATGCACTGTTTTGTCGCTCCACCTCATTGCTGCCTTTGCAACACTTTACACTATTTTCACTCAGTTATTTACCACTAAATTTCTTGAATTTTCCTGTTGGTCACGTGCTACTAGTCGAGGTCACTCCCACCATCTAATCGTTTTCTATATACTATTCGTGATATTTATTAGGTGAGTTGGTACATCCAGTTCTTCTAAACACTCCCAGATACTTCTATCACTGTTTCAAACACTGCTCTTAGATATATGAATGTTACAAGCGTCGCCTGTGTTGATAAGTTATGTTAGTATGTTTATCTTCATCCGTGTTGTTATAGCGTCTTAACCAAATTAATTTTAATATCGTTAAGAGCTTCATTACCGCACTCTTTTTATACAGTGAACCAGAGTTTATTGATGAAGATAAAATATTGAACAATACACGTTTGCTTATGGCACACAACGAAACTCGTTTGATTGCCGCAAAACTCGGCTCACCGCCTCGTTTTGGCAATCAAACTCGTTTCGTTAAGATGCTCATAATCAAACTTGTATCGTTAATATCTATTACAAAGCCTGCCAGTTGGCTGTTTTCACATTTATGTCAATAGTTAATATTTTTATTCGCAACCATGTAATAAAATTATTACTGACTTTTAAAAAGTTGGAAAGTGAGCTATTCCCAACTTAACTTTCCAACCGGTCGGAAAAGTGATTGCCGGTTGGAAATGAATCCATTCCCGACCGCTGTTTAGGTAGGGACAATGGAAATCTCGTTGATCCATTCATGCGCGATCCATTCCCGGCCGTTGAGTAGGTAGACACTGTGAATCTCGTTGATCCATTCATGCGCATCACAACCTGTCGTATCATAATATAATAATTTTTCCAATTATTATTAACAGGAATGAAACACTTTCCACCTCGGTATGTAATATACTATTCCCATTGGTACTAAATTTAGTTCACACAACTTGACATTTCAAATTTGAAAGCTTGTGTTTGGTTAAAACGTTTTAAAAAATGTCTTATCACATATTCATATGCAAATAGGGATAGGAAAAATGTCTCCTATTACGAATTTCCATTAAATATGGTAAATTTTTGTGGATGTATAAAAATTATCATGGAAAGGGAAAATATGTAATCTCTCAGATGGTGTCAACCAGCGCCAATTCCATGAACTGACCATAATTTGCATATTACCTACTTTCTGCTAGCTGGCAGGCTTCATGAGGACGAAGTTTTTGTTAATCAATGCAAGCGACGGTTAAAAGTAACTCCCCATCGCTTCTATTTTCCTTTCCATTATATTACTCCTTATAAATATATTGTCACTAGTTGGTCTATTACCTTTAAATGCCGTTTCCTCGTCATCCATTTTACTTTCTATCACTTTTCTCAGTTTCGCTTCAACTGTTCTGGTATATACTTTGAAACATACTGATGAAAGACATACCGCTCTGGCATTATTGCAGTTCGTTTGTTCTCCTTTTTATATATAGGCACAATCAAATTGTTTTCTCAATTCTCCGGTATTTTTTGATGTCTCTATAAATTGTTTCAAATTCTCTCTAACCATTCTTTTCCTTTTGATCCCATCTATTTTATCATTTCTGGTTCTAAATGTTTGTTTTAGTGCTTCCTCAACTTCTACTCTTGTAGTGGTTTCTTTTTGTACTATTTCTTCTTTTCGTTGCCCTTGATTTATCTTCATTCCTTCAGTGCCTAGTTGTTGTTCAAACGTCAGCAAATAGTATTCTTTCCATATTTCTAGAATTTCATTTTGGTCTGTCTTGATCTGATTACTTTTATCTTTTACTCCTATGATTTCTCTTCGTTGATTTCCTCCCATTATTCTTAATCTAGTCTAATACGCCCTTCTGTTTAACTTGTATGTTCCGTTTATCTCTTTACCCAACTCCTCCCACCTTTTCTGCTTTGCTTTTTTTACTACTTCTTTTTCTCTGTTTCTTCTATTTATATATTCTTCCCTATCTTATTGTGATCTAGTACACATATATTTCTTCCAAGCTTTCTTCTTTTCTCTCACCTCCTGTTTTACCTCATTACTCCACCATTTTGTTCTCTTTCTTTGCTTGCCGCCCACCCTTCTTATTGCACAAATTGCGCTACTGCTTTTCTGTACAATATTTCCTTCCTTGCTTTCTTCTGTCTTCATCTTTTAATTTATTATTGTCACCTTTATAAATACCGTTTCCTCCTCTAACTTTTGCTTCTGTACTCTCCGTATTGCCTTACTCTATGATTAGTTGCTACTTCTGCATCGCTATCAGTATAGTTTTGTTGTGTATTTTGTCTTAAATCCTGTGTATATGTTATATAGCCTTTTGCATTTCTTCCCCCTGCCAGAAACATACATTTATCTTCCAACTTTTGATACCAGAATGTGTTTTTCCTATCAACAATTAATTTGCTTGGCAGAACTCTTACAGTCAGTCTTATAAAGGTCACTAATCTGACATTAACTTTAATTCGCTGTTAAAATAAACAAAAGCGCATAAAAATTTGTTTACTAATGAATAAAATGTCATAAGCGCCAACGTTTTGATGCGCTTTTGTTTATTTTAACAACGAATTCAAGTTAACGTCGCATTAATGGCCTTTATAAGATGGGCCGTTAACATTTTAAACAATTTCTGTTTATTGTTTCCTCTCCATAACCACCCATACATACATTCCAATCACCATTATTATTACTTTCTCATTATCTTCTCTTACTTTAGCCATATTCTGCAGTTCTTCGTAGAATTCTATTGTTTTCTCTTCTTCAGTTCCTTTTACCGATGCATATATTTGTACTATTATTACTCCTCCATGCATTTGTATGTATAATACTATAATTCTGTAGCTTACCGCCTCAACTTTAATTACCCTTTGATTGATTTCTTCTTTTACTATTATCCCTACTCCCTCCTTTGCCCTTTGTTCTGTAGGTACACCTGAGTAGTATAGTCTGCTTGTCAGTTTTGTATTTGCATTTCCTGTTTCCTTTGTTTCGCTTATTCCCATTATTCCAATTTTGTATTTATCCATCTCTTCTGTTATTTCTATTTCTTTCCCTGTAATTGCTGTTATATTCCATATTCCTATTACCAGCTTATTGTTATCAAGTTCTTTTATTTTCTTATTCGTATTCGATCGTTGACTTACAACTGGACCTTTTTTCTTAGTTTCTTCTAAATATTCTGCTGATCCATCTTCTTTTTGCTTTCTTTCAGAGTTTCCATAGTATATGTTTCCCGATCTATTATTAGCTTGTTATAAACAATATTTGCTCTAGCCCCTTTTTCTTGCCTGTTTCAAGTGTTCCCCCAATAATTTTCTGTTCTTTTTTCCTTCTTAGTTTCTTGGCTGCTTTCTGAATTTCTAATTTCTTATTCCAATTTTCCAATTTTCCAGTTCGACTAATATCCGTCTATTTCTATTGGCTTCATGTTTTCCCAGTCTGCGTATCTCCTTAATTTCAGTTTCAACATTGATCTGAATTTGCTCCTCACTTTCATTAATTGCGTTTAACTGTAGTCAGATCGCTTCGGGTACCGTTTCTATTGCCATTATTTATTACTGAACCAGTTAGATATTTTAAGTACGACCTTGTTCTTTGTTTATTTTATGAGCGCTGCTTGACCTTTCACGATTGCATTGCAATTTTACTATCACGTCGTGCATGCGGTCATGTAAATTTAACACTTAAACTGCACTGCTGCTGTAGTCTCTGTGTCTCAACTTTACAGTTTATTTAACTATTTTGATGTTGACCATCCGCTACGTAGTTTATTTTTTAGTACTCACAGTATGTTGGCTTCTTGGTTGCTTAATCAATCAGCTATAGGCCGTTTTTATTTTAAAGATCCACCAACGTCGCATGTTCTTTGAAAGGAATACGTGGCAACATGGCTAGGGTATTTCCACAACGAGGACTCAAAATTGAGGTTAGGTTGTTAAATGTAAATTGTAAACTGACATTTGGCCCGGCGGAAGTTTGAGTATTTGGATTATTTAAAATTAGATTTATGGTACGGATTTACCGGATGGTGTAATGTGTAATGCAGAGGGGTGTTACAGATTCTGTTGGATATCATGTTTTTTGACGCAGGAGCCATAAAATTCCATTTTGTCTCGAGTTATGCAACTGAGACTGACTGAGAAAACACGATTGATGTACAAATGTATAAATCTTTCCACTAATTCTCACAATTGGAAGAAAATAAGGTGCTTTGTTTAAAGTGAAGTGTGGCCAAATGATGGATTATAACCCTTAAGAGTTAACGTGCTGTCGTGTAACAACAAGGTTAACGTCGGTCTCTGAGACCAACTTTTTCAAAAATCCGGTGCTGTTACTGTAAATTTATTTTAATGAAAGAATGTAATAAATATGATTGTTTCATGTATAGTTAGTACAAAAATAACGCCTGACAGCATTAGTACCCTTTATTTCTATACGTTATAATAATTAGAAATTAACAACGAAAAAAATATCAGCCATTGAAAGAATGTCATTCAAATACTTGAAAATGTTTAATAAAATATATTTGATACATAATTTTGTAAAAGTAGGGTGTCTAAGAACAAAAAAAAAGTTTTTCTCATACAGACAAAGAAATAAGCGAAACATAATGAACTAAAGTTTCTGATGTTTCGAACAGGGGGATGTTTTTTCCATTTCGTTTTGCCATGCTTGTCTGTAAAAGTAAGTTCCATGAAACTTCTTATGGGTTTGTTCGCATCAATATTTCTTGTAGAATCATCTACCATGTCTAACTCTTGTTCAGAATCTGTATCTTCTAGTTGTTCTTCAATTATATCTGCATCACACTAATCGTCCTCTACTTCGTCATCATACTCTCTTTCCAAATCAGAACCAATTTCATCATGTAGTCGTTCTACTTGCTCCAGTTCATAATTCATACTGACTATTGATCTAAACAAATTGTTTTCATATAAACTGATCAAAAACAGACAACACACCTTGAAATTACCGTTAACATTTTTTAACACTAAGGATAACGTACGGTGTACGAGACCGAATATGTTAATGACGTAAGCACGGAAAGTCCTATTTCAGATATAACCTAGTAGACTGCACGCCATACACCTAACTTGAAGGTACTGAACGGGTCAGCGCTTTGAGTAAACGTTTTCAAAAGTTTTCGGATAAAATGGGGAACGTCGGACTCACAGACCGTATGTTAACTCTCAAAGGATAACCAAATTTATGTTCAACACATTTTGCATATTTGGCAGAAGAGGTGACGTCTTGTCCAAGTATAATACAAATTTTATGTTTGGGAAATTTGTATCTTAAATACATTTTTAAGAATTGAATTCGTTTCGCCGCTATGTATGGCCTTTCGACAAGAATTTTTCCATTATTTTCCGTTTTATATTTATAGCCCATGGCTTTCGAAATTTTATATGGCAATGATCGGGACCCTTTATACTCTTAAGTGTCCCGTGCAAATGTTAACAATTTTGTTAGAGTGACATATTCCCCACTTCGTTTATAATCATAAATTTGGCGACCTAATTCTTCCCGAAAGAAATGGCCATAAAATAATGGAGATTTTTTACGGCAGCCGTAAGTTTTGGAAGTTTCTACTTCCTGGCCGGCATTACAAGAGTGTAATATACGGCGGACAGTACATCTAGACAGCTACAATAAAATTAGTGTTTAAAATTTTGAAGTTAATTTTACCCAAAGATATTTGAAAGTTTCTCTTCTAGCTGTCGGCTACTTAAAGATGGGACTAGGTTTTTCAGTTCGAGGGAACATTGGAATAGGGCGGTTTTCAATTTCTTGTCGAGTAAATTCCTTCCTTTCCGAGGCATAATTCAAAAATTTGAAAATTCAACTTTATTTGAGTTGCGCTTGCGTTGTTTGACGGTTTGACACATGAAATTAAGGTGACAGCTCACTTGCAGAATTGCCATTTGTAACTCACAAAAGTAACTATAACTAGTGATTTTTCTGTTGGCCAACATTAAGCAACAGGTGGTGGATCTTTAAAAAATAAACGACCTATATTTTATATTTTACACTCCACTTGTACCTGATTTTCACCAATATTTCGCCACTAGCACAAATTCACTCCTGCTACACCATTCACCCAAATTCGCCGATGTTAATTAATTTTCTGTATTTGGGAGTTATCATAGCATTTATATTTAGATATAGGTACAAACTTGTTATATTAAATCTAAATTTTATTTTTTAATATTGTATTTATATTGACAATGGCATACAAGTCCAACAACAATAGGAGTTTGGGAAGTCCACTTTTCTTACGTCACACACACTAGTTTTTTTTAATCAGATTAAACCCAAATATTAATAAACCATACGAGAAAATTGTGCCGGCCCAGGGCCAGGAAAGTTATTCTTGTTTGCACAGCATATACTATAATTCCCATACTCTTTTTTTTTTTTTTTTTTGTTAACTAGCAACAACGATAACATATCTGAATCATAACTTTTGTGGAACGATAACGCCCAGGAAAGGTAACGGTTGCTTATTTGAATTTGTGGTCTATTTAGTTAGCTGCGGTTGTTGTTTATGTACGTCGTAGCATATTCTACGCGCACATTGTTAACTGCTGCTGTAACCGGATTTACGTTAAGTTACTTGTTACAATAAGAATAACGTAACATTATCAATCAATTGTGCATTATTTGAAGCAAATATTGAATTAAAAATGAGGTTATGTGTCCAACCAACATTTCCAAAACTGACTAGGCCACAAATTCAAAAGAACACCCATTAGAATTTTTCATACAATCTGGAAAAAAATCCTTCAAGGCCCTTACTATTTTTAGAGTTGTCATTGCTTATAACAGAATTATTTATTTTCTGTTATTCGTAGGATGCACAAAAAGAAGCCAATCTACCATTGCATCAGGTATCAGTGGACGATATTTTAGATGCACAAAGAAGAGAACAGGAATCAAAACAGGATCAGCAAAGACTGCTTACAAAAGCCCTTAAAGAACGTGGATTAAATCTTATGCCAGATATGACCCATGATGATATGTTTTAGGTTACAAATAGATTACTATTTTTTATCTGTATAATTTACTTAAGTTACAATACTGTTTTAAAGTGTTACAAGATACATCAAGAAAACATACATCCTTTACTTAAATTATAATACTATTTTCGTTATAAAAATATGTATAGTCGTAAATATAAATAACAAAACTCAAAAGGAAGTTTCATATACAATTGGTTTTCCATCATCATCGAACTGCTTTGGTCTTAGCACCAACTCTTTTTCGTTATTGCCATCTGCTTCTGGAACACTTTCCACTAGTGGTGACAGCACTGATGGACTAAAGCCATTCAAGCAATGCAACAACGATGAACTCATGGGACTAGTATTTAATTCTGCTGAACAGTAGTCATCACTACAACTGGAAAAACTTAGGTCTGTTGGAGTAGCAGTAAGAATACTTCTACTGCGCAAATACTCCCGAAAAGTGTTTGTTAAAGGATCTGTACTGTCCAACTCATGGGAATTTTCTTGCTGCTGGAGATCTTCGAGACTTTTTGTTTTCCTTAAAGAGTTCAATTTTTACACTAGAACTATCTGGAAGTTCTTCTTCAAGACTATCCATGTTACAGTCTTTTATTTCTAACTTTGGTAAATTGCTTATATTTGTACCGGATACAAGTAGCACAGGCTTTCTACTCCTTGGGGTCATCATGGTTTCCTAAAATTAACATTAATTTCAAGCATTAAAATATACTATCACCGATGTGGGCCGCTAATACGATCATGCAAATGTAACTAATTTTACTGCTAAGCATCTGCATAACTTACAGTTTAAGGCAGGTGATACTGGTGCACTGAAGTAGGTATGGGATTAAAAATACAAAAACAAACCAACCTTTTTATTTCTGCTGCATGATGGCATAGAAAAAGCTCTTTTGATTAATACCGTTACTATATGTTAAAAAGCAAGTAGCAATAAGCAAAAGCATGATTTTCAGTACATATTGCCTACAATCTTGAAACTTCCCACTGTTATGTTTTGCATTTGCCAAAATATTAATTTAGAATATGCTTGAATTATTATACAAGGTGTTATTAAAATGGTGGAAAACTACATGTGGCGATATTCTTCGTAAAATTCTTTGGTCTTTATGAACCCCTATGAGCAGTAGATAATAGTAATTTATTATACAAGACGATAAGTTAAATTTTATCGACGAGTGAATCGTTTAACGTCGAGACGTTAATGATTCAAGAGTGGATAGAAATAACTTTATCGTCGTGTATAATATAATATTTTTTTCTATAGCAAGAACTTTTAACAATTTCAAAAGAAAATAGGGACAGTCAATCACAGTTCAAAATGTCAGTAGCTAGATTGGGTTGCTACGATAATACGAAGCTGTCATATTTAATTTAAACGAAAGTTAGAAAATTAAATTACTTTATCTATCCTTGATGTTAAAGTACTACTTTATCTACCCTTGCTGTTAAAGTAAAACTTGACCTTTTGTTTTGAGTTGATAAAAGCACACTTTAACATGTGCTATAGAAAAAAAATATTTGTTATTTTGTAAAATACCTTTTCTGTTCTGAATATGTAAAAACATCAAGGAAAGTTGCCAAAAATGTAAAATTAATGTCCCATAAATTGCACAAATATCGGTTTAATTCTATGAAACCGTGTGTATTAGATGAAGTGTACTTGTAGGCTAATAATCACGGTGTCATAATGAAATATACAGAGTGATTTTTTTTAAAACTGAATTGCAGCAGGTCCTGGATAGCCTGAATCAGTTGGCAGTACTGAAGTGTATTGTCAGTCTATGTCAAATTCGAGATTTGCAGGTTAAGTTTTGTGTCAGTGTGTGTCAAACGACAAACAAAACCTAACCTACTCTCCCGCCCGTAAGTACAAATGTTGGGAATTTTTAGGTTATTGTGCCATTACGTTGGTAGTGATGAATTTTACCTATTTCCGAAGTTTAAAAGCCGTAGTCCTACGAGAAGTAACTTATAAACGGAAAAATTTAGTGCCGTAACTACAAATCGTCATCACTTTTGCAAGTAAAAATGCCGCAACCAACACAAACTTAGAAAAAATGCCGTTGTGCCTTTAAGTTACGGCTTTTAATCTACGCACCGCATGTATACAAACCAAACCTTAAAGCATGGGTCACACGATCATTTTTTGCATCAAATTTGCTTGTCATACACCAATGATGACGTATTTCATGACGTCAGCCTCATAGTTGTCAAACATTTCTAAAAAATAGGACGGGCTCTATTTCGGTGCAACTTTTTCACGCGATTCTGCGCAGTGCGTGAAAGTGGTATTTCACGGTTCAGGGTTTTTAGGTTAAGAACGCATTTTTACTTCAAAAATAGCCATGTCTTGAACGTGTGAGCAAGTGTCGGCCCTAATAGACGCCTATCAACAAGAGGAGGTCTTGTATTTCGTAAAAGAGCCCAGCTATCATAACAAGCTAGCACGGAATGAAGCTTTGTCTCATATTCGGGTCGGTTTTTGAAATTGTGTTGGTGACTACTCGTATATTTAAAAGTTTTGTAAACACTCTTTTATCCATCCTCAAATAATTTTTAAAACTACCAGCATCTTCACATTTCAATTCTGTGTGTATCATTGATAACACCCCCCGTTCTTGGTCACATTGTTGTAACCACTTGCGGGCCCACACTTCGAGATTTTCGCTGTTTCTTATTACACAACGCTAGACCTAAACCTACTAACGACAGGATAATCACTTGCTCTTCCATTTTGAAACAAAAATAAACGTTAACAATTCGTACCTTTACAGCAAACCATAACCTCACAATAACAGCTGATTCTAATAGTTGCACAACAAGTTTTATAGTGTGACCACCCTGTTTGATAGAGAGAATCATACATTGTTGTATGACGTCACGAAAAGGGTTTGACAAGTAAATTTGATGCAAAAAAAATGATCGTGTGACCCATGCTTAAAAGAGGTTGTAAGAATTTAAGCTATGGGATTGATCATGATTCGGATCCGATTATGCTGGACTTCTAAACTGACAAAGCCATGAAAAGAGGCATACACACGCTTGAACAAAAAAAAACATTGCAGCGGAATTATACAAGAAACTTTGCCTAATTATGCATTTAAATAGGCGTGAATTTTGGTCGAACATTCCAATTGCCAATGTCAGCTATTTAAATGACACCCAAGAGTCATTTTTCTTTTAAATATTTTTTTGGTTGAAAAGCTGACATAAAAGTGTGTATACTAAATAATACTGTATTTTCTTCAGGTATCTTTGACATAGAATTTTGTTTTGAATAAATTATTATTTTTTGGTTGAATAATTAAAATAAAATGTGTATTTTCAATAATACCATATTTTATTTATGTATGTTTGATGTAGCCATCATTTTTCTTTTGAATAATTTTTTTTTTAGTAAAAAGATGAAATAAAAGCGTATATATTATATAATACTGTATTTTATTTATGTATGTTTGACATAAACGTCATTTTTCTTTTGAATGATTGCTTTAAGTTGAAATAAAAGGAGTATATTAAATAATACCGTATTTTATTTATGTATGATTGACATCGATGTCATTTTACTTTTGAATATTTTTTTGTTGAAATAAAAATGTGTATATTAAATAATAGTGGTTTTAATTATAAACCTTAGCTTTTTATTTTAGGTAATTATAAACCTTCTTCATATTGAAGTAGAAAGTGCAGGTACTAAGTAGAATAAACGCTGTAACTAAGTAGATACGGAGCTTATGCTTCAGATTGTTGAATTACCCATTGCCAACTGACGTAGATGAAACGATTTTACTATAATAATAGCAACAATTTGATTTTTTTTTACATAAACATACTGGATATGATGAACAATACAAACATCTCTACAAACCAAAAAAAATATATAATTTATATCTTCCATTTGGCACCAGCCACAGAAGTTTTTGTGTTTTTCTCGAAACTACTTTGCATGCAGTTACCGCCTTCTTCTTAAGGACGGCAGTACTAACCACAAATTTGATATAGACTGAAATGCACTTCAGTACTGCCAACTGATTCAGGCTATCCAGTGCCTGCTGCAATTCAGTTTTTAAATCACTCTGTATTTTGCGTGATTACTTCCTTCATATCCATAATAATGCGTAATCACCATAGTTTCTATCAGTTTAATAATAATAAAAATTCAAACGTCAACATTTAACTGCTGTTAAAAATGTGTAAAATTTAATCGCTTGTGAATAATTTTAACATGATTATATAATTCATTACATAGTAAGCCAATAGAAAATTTCTATTTATCATAGTTACGATGTATAGATCAGCGATTATACGCTTGACGTGATATAACCCTTTTGTTTTTTCGCTGAGTCCAACAATTAAAAATATTCAATCTAGAGCCATGATTTTGCACATCGTTGTTATAGTAACATTGTTGGGATTTTAATACGTTTGATATTGCTACAAAATAATACAATTTTTTTCTTGTTTAATTAATTTTCCATTCATTATATAATCGTAACGAATATCACTCGATCATCAAAAATAATAATCGATTACTTCTCACCAACTCGAAGTATTCCTTAAATGCGCTGTCGTGATTTTTATAAAGGTGCTTCACCAACTGAATTTTATCTATTTATTCAGGAAATAATCACGCCGAACATCCCGCGTGCATGTAAACTAGCTTGAATAAATTTTCCCGCCCCAAAATCCCTCGTGCTACCCACTCACAATTCTTGTCAAACTTGAAAAATTTCTTAGCAAAACTCTGACAGAAAACGTCAAAATTTAATCGCCTATTTAATGCACTTGGGATATTACTGTTGATTATTACATTAATCAGTGAGGAAAATTTCAAGAGGGGTAAGGCAGAGTATTATTGTTAAGTGTAACAGAACATAATTACCAATAAGTGGTCAAAAATATCATATACAAACGTTATCCATGCAAGTGATTGGGGATTGATTGAAAGTACTCAAATGGAGTTGAATGACTGATGGCGTCGTCTGCGTTGATTGTGTAACAAGTCTGTCCATTCCATATACATTTACAACTAGAGGCGCTGTCATCGCGTGTCAATTTGAGTTCCTATATGTATTAAGAGTTGAGTCATTGGATCCACAAATCAAGAACCATGTGATGTACCAAAGATATATATCAGTTGTTTTAGTTGAAAGAAGTATGCATAAAGTTTAAAATCGGCAAAATCAGGTACTCCATCGTTTGTGGATCCAAAACAAGTCATCCTACACGTCGCAACTCTTTCATATACAGGTACTCTAGTGTCAATTAGAGACCCTGTATGAAAAGTAAGATAAGAGATGGGACAAGTGGAACCAGTTTCCAAGGATAAATTGATTAATTGCTATGTTTTTGAAAGAACGTTGAAGATGTTGCCCCATTGCCAAATTGACATTAATCTAAATCTTGCATAATCTGTACGATTTTCACACTTTAAGTTCTTAATAACATACATCTCTATCAATAGGGAGTTTTTGCACGTTACATTAAAATAATGTTACGTTACAATCGAAACATTCGATTTCGATTGGCTGTATCATTGACGTCGCTAGGTAACATGGGCTTTAACAGGCAGTTATTTCAACGGATCGTTATGCTAAAACTCTCTAATATTCACATAACAAGGTCATTTTATTGAAACCTAAGCACAATTTCTTACATCCAACAGCTAAACAACCAATCATTCATGCTAAATGTATGAAAAAAATGACGCATAAAAACCTGATTTATCTATCACACAAAGCAAATGTCACTTATCGTTACAGCAAAAATTAGAAATGTCAAACGGCATTAATCATTTCAGCCATGGAAAATGGTTCCAACCAATCTGCATTAACCATCTGTATTTTCCGTCTCTAATCTTAATATACAGGGTCTCTAGTGTCAACTCAAGCTTTATCACTTAAATTTCTAAGTTGTCAATCAATGTCATTGTCAAATGTTTGGTTATGCAAGTATTATGCAATTGCCAATTATTAAAGAGCTGTTTTATTTCTCTGTTAATGGTAAATATCAAATGAATAGTAGTAAGTTTAATAGCTATTTGTGCAACCAGTGCTAAAAGTGGATGTTTATGCACGAGACATGAAAATTATGAAACAAAGTCGAAGGCAATAGTTTGCACACGATATTTTTTCTACGGCCTTAAATTTACTGTTATTAATCCATAAATGTCGATTTAATAAAGGTTTGCATTTATGATAGTTATAATTTATGTCATAGTACAGAGATGGCCTTGACAGCACAGGTGACTGTTTCTGCAGCCGGTAGCTGTCCAAAGTTAGTTATCAAAGATAATTATAATAGTACACATTTGACTTGATTCATTACATAATGCTTTAATTATTTAAAAAACACTTTACCTCTAACGAAAGAAGTAACTAGAATAACTTTAAAACCTCACTTCCAGTTCAAAATTCTAAATTCAACACCAGCTGTTTACTTTTAGCACGCTGAATTATAAAACGTCATTTATAGTAAAACAAGCTAGTGCTAAAAGGTCTACTTTTAGTAGTAGTCGTAGAAAAAATTATTTTTCAAGCATCTTGTAAACACAAAAAAAAAAAAAAACTTTATCTTTCTACTCTGTAGTTTAAAATGCAAATTAGTCAAAAAGTTACTATCGGTTTGTGTTTTGCAATAACTTAAGCAGAGATTTAACCAATTTTGATAAAATTCTTTAGAGGGTCTGTTAATAAAGATGCAGTAATTTTCATTTCCTTACCGTGACAAATATGGAATTATATCTATTCCAATGGTACTAGTATTATATATTAAGGAAATGAAATGTTGATTTAGATAGGCATTACAAAGATCCTCTCTCTTGTAGATATATTAATCCTAATAGTGGCGTGGAAGTATAAACGCTAGTCAATGTTTCCAGACAAGTACTATTGATTCGTTCTTCCAAAGTGAAACAATGTATACTGCTAGCATGGCCATTGTAGCAGACATTATACCAAATTCCACGTTATTTGTCACTTCACATAAGTTTTCGATAGTCTGTTTGATTGAATTCGGTATTTCTGAAGTACTAATTAATGCATATTTACAGTTTCCCATAACACGCGATCTTGGTGACTTCTGTTATATAACTTAAGCTGCCAGGAAGCAAACTTTTTGGAGTATTGAACAGACTTGTTATAAACAATCGACACAGACGACGACTGGTGGAATGACGTCATTTGGCAGATGTATGCAATACTCAGTTGTAATACTAGAAGTAGTCCAAGTTATGTCGATTATTTTTGGGGTAGTAGGTATCACAAAGGTCCATTGCGTTTGGGTACAAATAGGACGAGTTGCACACGCATACCACCCCAAAAATAGTCTACCTAACTTTGACTACGAATAGTATTCAGAGGACTCTTCAGTGAACCAAACCCATTTTTCAAATTAGAAAGACTCAACATTTAGTTACACATGTTAAAAAACAATTTGGGTATAGTCAAAATTGTACCCACTCAGAGTTACGTGACTTTTGCCTGTCACTGTTCATCTTTAGTAAAATAGATGAAATGGAAGAAATTCGAAAAAAAGGCAAGTCGATTAATAAGATTAATTTTAAACTTTGACGTTTTTAATCTGTCAGATTATATTTTTAGTGTAAGTTATTGAGATAAGGGTAATAGAGCCTAAATTAGTTGAGCAAAAAACTGAAAATACAAAGAAACCATCGGACATGCGGTATAACGAACAGTCACAACAATTAATTTTGAATGTTATGTGTTTTTTGGTGAATAATATGACAATATTAAAAATGGTAAACCAACAGTTTCACTCACCAACGTTGTTCGCCGTGCTTCTCTTGCGTTAAGCGTCTCGGAGAGCACAATTTATAAATTAAAGAAAGACGGGGTACAGTGCGACACATTATTTACTGAAAATATGAGCTAGAAAGTGGAGAATGCAAAAACTCAAGTCGACGAAGCAACCAAGAACTCCACCAGGGACATGATACATGAAATGTATGTAGCTAAAGAATTTGTAACCACGGAAAGCCTAAAGAAACGTTTGGTTGAAGAATCTGGAGGAGATTTTTCACATTCAGTTTCTTCCCTAAATAGATTGTCTACGAAAATAGGCGTCAATTGGGAAAAATCAAGATAGGTTCTATAACAGAATATGCATGAACAGAAATTGACAAATTCACTTAAAATTTGCTATACGCAGCAGGGTTTTAATGTAGCAGCCGATATATTTTTATTATATTTATATTTTACGACCAGTTATGTTTTCTTTAACCTGTAAAGTCAGTTTAATTTCACATAAGAGAAAAAAAAACGTAGCAACCTTGTTTTAGAAATTGGCAGATCTCATGATAACCTACAAAACGAAATGTCATTTATTACCCTAAAATGGCATTTTTAAGTATTGACATACGTAAAGTTACTAGATTATCACATGACTCCGAATGGGTAGAAATATGACTATAAACATCTTCAATAAATATTTTAATTTGTTCAAAATAGTCACTTGAGTACTAGTACAATAGTCGCTGCAATTCGGTACTAGCACAATAGTCACAATTTATTTTGGTTGGCTACGAAATGCAAAATCTGACATTTTTATTCGTCCACTGTTGACAGATGACAGGTGAACTGTATAGTCAGTATCAAAAGACCACAAAACACTATACAATCCTATTGGTACTTGAAATTGTCAATCATGAACTGAAAACAAATTTGTTTTAAAAGATAATACCGGGTGACTATAAATGATTGAGATTTTTTTTCTTAGGTTGGCACTGTTTATGTTGGTGGCACTGTAAGTCTATGTCAAATTCAATGTTCACAGGTTAGGTTTGGCATCATTCTGTGTTAAAACCATATATCTAATACTTACTATATTGCTAGCGGCTATGAGTGGGAAACTTGCCAAGGAAGTGAGACAGACAACCAACTCTTCAATGTATAATGGTGAGCTGTGTGCAAGCGCGGCGGCGTCGTCCGGCCAATGGGGAAGTGGTTAAGTTTAAAATTCGTTTCTAAAGGCGGAGTTCGAATTCTCACGCATGCGCACGAGATGCGTTATACTCTAAGTGAGACTATGTCGGCGCCGTAATGTTTTCTAACGTTTCCAGGCCCTACTAGCAATATATGTGTATTATATATATGGTTAAAACTGATGCAAAACCTAACCTGCTAACCTCGAATTTGACATAGACTCTCAGTGTCACCAACATAAACAGTGCCAACCTAAGAAAAAAAATCTCAATCATTTATAGTTACCCGGTATATTATTTGAGGTATAATTAGTGACATGCTGGATGTTTTGGTATATTTGTGAATGTAGAAGTAATTGGTATTTGATACATTAATCAGGTTTTATTAAAACATCGTTGAAACAATTTTTCAAAACAGTTATCTAAATTGTAAAATACATTAAATAGAACAGTTACTAGTGCACAGCAAAATACTAATAAAATACGAAAATTAATAGTAGTACCAATATAGATGCTAATTTTCTTACCAAAAAACCCATACCCGCCAAACTGCCTAAACTACTATTAAATAAGAATAAAACCAATGCGGAAAGAAGTTCTACAACAATTAAAACAACACAGTACCTGCATAGCTTTAGACATTCGTTGAGTAGAACGAGTGATGGGAGACATAGACTTACGTCCTTGATCTTGTGGAGTAATGTCACATCTGGACGAACATGTTGGGGTACGCAAGCTGGAGTACTGGTAAGGTACGAGTTATATACTCGGTCAATATTATCAGTACTAAGGTTCGGATCTGAGACACTACGTTTGATCTCGCTTACTGCAGTCTCACATGTATCAGATTTAATATTTTCCGAACTTAAGTGTGACTTTTTAAACTTTTTGCAACGTTTTCGTCAGTACTTACATCAGAACTGGAATCACATTTTGTACAAAACAGTTTTGCTCTTGATGTCAATCCCTGTAAAGGACTCTGTAAAGCACATGCAACATTAAAGCTTTGTTGTTAGTAATTTATTAAACTAATTTATTGTATTCAAGAAAAACCTTAATCAACTGATGTTTAGTTTTTCATCTCAATTCAATATCTTTTTAAAACTATATTATCATTTGCACACAATAAAAAACTCGTTTGATTAATGCACTACGGCTTTGCTGTTGTGCATCAAAACCTTCAAACTCATAAAAAGGTGTCGCTTCTGCATCACTAGTTGTACAATAAATGTTTGGCTTCATCGTCGTGCATCAATCAAATGAGTAAAAAAAAAGTTGCCTTCATACGTGTTGTACATACGCATAGTGATATCTTGTAACTCGAAATTTGGTTGAAAAGGACTTCAGAATTTACAACTGCCAAATTGACAATTCACAAATTTCAATATAATAGTTAAAAAATTAATTACTTTCTTTACAATTTTTCATTAAAGAAAGTGGTACTTTATATTTCGTTAAAAAAAGATGAATCTCATAACCACTATACAAAATAAACTATACTGATGCAAACATTCAAAATCTAGAATCATAAGAAAATTAAGACGCCTTAGTGCAACACTTCAAAAAACAGATGCATTGATATAATTAGACCATTCAAATCTCGTTTTTTATTTTTAAGGTTATATGTCAAATTTGTTTAGTTCTATGCACTCTTTGTGGAAATATATATAAAGCATCAAACAACCGCAAGTTAATTATCAGGTACATATTGGTTAAACAATGCAAAAAGTGACGTTGAAAGGACATCAAAATAACAATTTTCCGCAATCGTCTTAAAAGTCATTACTTTTAATACCAAAATCTGTCATTGAAGTTTCAGTTTCTCTTACTGACACAAAAAGTGTATGTTGCTATGCAACACTTTTAGTTCCTAGGATTAAAATACTTCCTAGGAACTAAAAGTAACTTCCATTTGGTCGGCTGTGGATGTAGTTGTCATAATAATTTTAAATGAGAAACGTCAAAAGTAATCATCTCAGATTTTGAATATTTTGTACTTTTCTAAGTTGCGAAAAAAAATAGTATGTATTATTCGCATTAAAAGTGACTGTTTGACTTGCAATTTTTGCGATTGCTCGGCTACGCTGCGCTTCGCCTTACAAATGCAAACGTAATTGCTCGTCAAACAAAGTGCTACTTTAAATCCTATTAAAACAATATACTTTTAGCCACAACTCACATATTATAGAGGCATAATTAATAATTTATATCCTTAAAACCTTAAGGCTTCATTTTATTTAAAACACTGTCAAGCTATGTCAAATTCGAGATTTTCAGGTTAAGTTTTGCGTCATACTGTGTCAAATAACAAACAAAACCTAACCTAGTAACCTCGACTTTGACATAGACTGACAATACACTTTAGTACTGCCAAATTTATAACACGAGTCACAGGCGACTCTAATTAGAAATTTATTTGATCTCTCGGTGCTTTCCAATTTACCACTCTGACTTTTCACAGCTGTCATACAAAATTTGTTTTTTAGATTTGTAGGATAAAGTTTTGTATGGCACGCGTGTGTTATCCGACATAATAATTTTCATTGCTTGCTTGCTTGGTGCCACTTTGAGAGCGAACCCGTAAGCAGAATTGGCTGATTTTGGTGTCAATCGACTCAGGGCGACGCAAGTAAGCTAGTAGTAGGGTTTTCAAATTTTTATAAGTGATTTTTTTTATGTGGATTTTTTTATTGATAGCTAACCTCAAAATTAACTCGACACACAAAATGGATCACTCTTGTACAAATTGCATTAAATGAATTATTTTGCGCCCAATTTGGGTGCAGAAAATTTACTCGAGAAATTACCCTTCTCGACCTAGTGACCTCGAGGGTTCACCTTTTCTCTCGTAGATTATTTGTATATACAGGGTGTTTGTAGATTGCTAGACAGCTCATAACTTTGTTAATAATAGAGATATCGAAAAAAACTTTTGTTTTGTTTTAAATGCCAGTGCACAATCTACAAACTGACGTAAACCAATTTAAGCTATGGCCTCCTGTGCAGTGATACACGACTTTGATTTTTTAATGGAACACCCTGTATAGATGTGTTTTTATCGGACTTTTTCCACTGTCTAGGGTGTATATCACACGACGTTTCGGGAGCTTTGATCTACTCCCGTCTTCAGGTGTTCCTGGTTAGTCCCGAGAAGGACTGATATTGTACGTTTTTCAACGTAAATTTGTGCCTCCCCCGGGGTTTGAACCCGGGACCGCTAATCACTAGTCTGTCAGACAAGCGTACAATATCAGTCCTTCTCAGGAGTAACCAGGAACACCTGAAGACATTCAGAGAACACCCTGTATAGTTTTAGATATTTGCAAGCAGCGCTAAAGGTGCTTTATGATAGCATTTTTAAATTTAAATTTAGGAACTTATTTTCAAAATTAAAAAAAAATGTTTAGCTAACGAGGTGTGACTGTGGAGCAGTATACTAAAACTATTTACAAAAATCATAGCCCAGAAATTAACAACACAAATAGAAATAAGTGAAGAACAGCAAGGGTTCCAATCGAATAGATCTACCGTTGACGCAATATTCATACCTCGTCAATTAACTGAGAAATCCATTGAGTTCAATAAGCCGCTCTACCTTTGCTTTGTAGACTTCACCCAAGCGTTCGACAGAATACAGCTGAACGACGTATTAAAAATACTATAACTACATAAAATTGATAAAAAAGAGATACATATTATAGAGGAACTAAACAAAAACAGCAATACAAAAATTAAGACCCCTAATGGACTAACGGAAGAAATTCCGGTATCAAATGGCATTAGACAAGGGATAGCTTGAGCCCCGTTCTCTTTAACATTATTATGGATCAAATAATAAACAGCGTCAAAAATATCAATATAGGATATAGAATGGGAAACTGTAAAATACAAGTCCTGGCTATGCTGACGATCTAGTCCTCACAGCCGAAGAGGAAAACGATTTACAACGACTGCTTTTCAACTGAAAACAACTGCAGAACAATACAATATGCAAATCTCCACCTCCAAAACGCAATCAATGGTCATATCTAAAACTCCGACACGATGCAAGTTAGAAGTCGATGGAAAGTCAATCGAACAAGTTATGCAACTTAAATATCTTGGCGCCAATATCTCAAGTGACAACAATGCCA